>JAMWET010004593.1:190000-214973 GCA_024036415.1 Prochilodus magdalenae | reverse complement strand
GAGGGGGGAAAAAGAGGAGAGAGGAGGAGAGGAGAAAAAAAGAATAAAAAGAGGGGAAGGAAGAGGGAGGAGAGAAATGAGAGTAAGAGGGGGGGGGAAATAATTGAATGGGGGGATATTAAGAGTAGGATGTGAAAGGACAATAAAAAAAGAGATAGGGGAAATATAAAGTAAAAAGAGGAAATATTGGCGGTGGCGTTAATTTAATGGGGGTGAGGGATGTAAAGTAGTTAACTATCTGTGGGGGTGTTTAATTGGGGAGACATGCCCGACGATTACTCTGAGTGCCAGGCAGCTACGTCCCTCTCGGAGTCCATTTCCTTAAATTGACCCATCCGCCCCCGCTCGACAGCGATAGGTGTGGTTACAGGTCTATGAGCACGGTACGAGATTCCCCCCTCCGCTACAGCTCACACTTCCTCTTCTTCTGTCCTCCATCTTTTTTCACACAATGTAAACGGCAGATGCACATACACAGCTCTCCAGTTTCTCCCTCAATCAGCATCTCCACATGTACAGCAGGTTCTCAGTGAGGAACCGAAGGTTGGGTTCTAGCTTTACTGGCAGATACAGTGAGCGTCTGGTTCATACGCGGTCCAGCCAACCCAGGAAAACACAGCTACAGACTGGCAGAGGGCCAACCACTCTCTCGTCTGATGACCCACCTAGTTCCCCTGTCCCTTACCCACGTAAGATGACCTCGAAGTGACCTACAGCGACTGGCGAGCGTGCTGGGGTGAAACGCACAAACGTGCATGGTTTTTCTAAAAACAGGCTTCTGGAGGTCATTAGTGATTTTCTAAATACACAGATCTAATACAATATCTGATCTGGAGTTTGGGAGACATGGTTCCAGTAGTGTAGAGAACCAAACAGAACCAACACAAACCCAGAACCTGCACACCTGGAGAACCTGACGACGGTGGCATGAAGCAGAACGGAATAAGTTCCCAGATAAGCAAACAGCAAAACCTGAGCTGTAGAAAACACCGTGGGTCTCTCTTCGCAAGTACGAGGTCAGTTCTGGCCTCCTCATGTATGTGCCATAAAGGCTTATTAATAATTATAAGGTGTCTATGAACGGCCTAATGAGTAACCATTAATAAGCGCATCCTAAACGACTCATAAACCTTCATCAGGGTTCTCCTATTCTACAGTGGAACCTCCTTCTGAAGGGCCGGACCTGGGGATCACTAGCACCTGCTGTTATGCTGTTATGACTCCAAATATGGAAAATAATAAATAGCTTTGAAGTGGTGTGGGTGCTTTATAACCGGCTATAACTCACGTCCGACACATGGGAGCCAGGCCGAGGGGCGCTGCCTTCACGCCAATCTAATTAAGTCACTCTCGTCGATGCCCGAGTAATGCCAAGGCAGCCCTTAACAGAGAGACTCCAATCCCAATGACCATACTACTGAGATTCATTGGACAGCCTTAATGGCCTGCAGCTAGCACAACGCTAACTGGCTAACGCTAACTCCTCATACCTCCACACAAACACAGCAGGGGCTACCAGGAAGATTCGCCTCACCAATGCCTCCGTGCCTCACTACAGCACGGAAAAGCAGATGCTGGCACCTAGAAGCCGAGGGAACGGGAGCTGGCACCAAGCATGGGCAAGCCGGAGACACGCGGACGTACAGGGAGAAACTGACACCAGACGGAGGCAGACAAAGACAGCGGGAAGGCAGCGGAGGGAGCCGAGGCAGCGGAGGTGAGGCGGAAGAGAGGAGGTGAGGAGGTGGAGAAGGGATGAGGCGGAGGAAGGAAGATGATGAAGGTGCTGGAGTTACCTGGCTTGCTGACGTGCGTCTGGGCCAGGACGTCCGCCAGGCGCCCCGCCGCCCCGCTGCCGCCGCTCTGCGTGCTGGAGGACGAGGAGGAGGTGGTGGAGCCCTGGTGGATGGCGCGGCTGATCCAGTGGTCCATGCTGACGCTGCCTTGGCTGGACGTGGGCGTCCCCTCGCCCTGGCCGCCCTCCTCCTCCGAGCCGGATGACGTGTCTGTCAGGGGGGGCAGGAGGGACGAGAGCGGGGAGAGGCCTAGTGAGAGTCACTCACACCCACTCGACGCTCAGCCCAGACGGTGGATTGCTTGTGTTTGTGAGGCATACACTGCTGCCAAAAGTTTGGGGACACCCTTTCCCTGTGAAGAACCCCTTTCCAGATTTCAGCTACAGTAGCTAACGTATGATGGCCAGCCCTCTAGCAACGGCTTTGAGGTAGCCAGCACATTTCCTGCACCAGGCCTGAATATGACCACTGGGAATGCGGAACTCGAAGAGCAGTGATAGGGCGACTGGGGCGCTTAGCACGGCCCCTTGACACTGACCAATAAGAAGACAGAGTGGCGCATATTCACAGCTCTTGGGTGGAACAACAAACCACTGATCACATGTAGCTCAGAACCTAGTAGCGCTACAAACACCAAAATGCTAACGGCCAAGCGCTAACTCACTACAACTGACCTCATGCTAACACATCCTTTACCTCACGTTCTCTTTGAAGGATAGACAGTCCATACTGTCCTCCTCCTGATCGCCCAGGAAGGGTTCCAGAGCGTTTACTCAGGTGAATGAACCACGTATGCTACAAACTGACCGACAAGCAGAAGGAGCCCCCTTCGTGGATCTGATAATCCAGTAAGAGGAAGTGAAGGATCAGATTCACTGGCACTATCTTCAAATTAGGCACTGCTGGCACTCTTAACACCGCTTGAATGGGCAGGCACCCCATGAAGTGTGGTCTTATTAAGGCGGCGTGGCCATGAATACAAGATGGGCATCCCATCTGGGACAATAAAGATCAGATCTGGGTCAAATTAGTGCTGAGATCAGACTACACTAATCCCGCCGGATTTCAGACACGGCTTTGTTGAAGCTGACACGTTTCCACAGACCACATGTAGCTCAGAACTCAGAACAAACTAGGGATGCACCGGTCCAGCTTTTCCAGCACCGGTACATAACATTTGCATATCCGTGGATACCCGATACGGATCTGATCTCATACTTCACCATGATGGAGCGACGTACGGCGCCAGGACTGACACAGACACTACTGTACTAAGAGCAGCTCACTCTCGTTCACTCGTACAGCTCACTCTCGCTCTGGCTCGCTCCATGTTGTTGTTTTCCCAACCACTCTGACCGTGTAGTCTGCCGGGAGGCCTTCAGGAAACCGGAGTGGAGCTGGAGTGCTGCTGAACGACCACATCACAACAAGGTGGCAGCATGTGTGGCACTACCATCAGAGTGACCTGGCCAGTTGATCCTCCAAATCGAAGAGACCACTAGCCTCCCCAAACTTCTGACGGGCAGTGTATGTCTGTGAGGTGAGGGTTGGAGATGAGGCTCACCTGGAGGGGTGTAGGCATCCATAGAAGTCTGGACCACCAGGGAGCGGCGTTTGGAGGGCATGGGGACGGCCACTTTCCTCTCCTTGTGTTTGGCCAGGGCCGCTTGTACCGCTTCTGTGTGCACGTCTGTGGGACAGAGAGTCACCAGAGTGAAAAAACAGAGAGGAGAGGAGAAAGGAAGAGGCAGGTACACAAACGAGCTCATCGGGGGCTGACAATGACTGAAGCCTGACAGCTGACACACTCTGTGACATGAGCAGAGCGGCGGAGGAGCTGCGACAGGAGCCAAAGCACCACCTCCGGCCCATATGTGTGCTGGGCTTACTCAGTCATCTTACTGTGTATGTGTGCGTTTGAGAGAGAGGGAGGGGGACAGAGAGAGAGAGAGAGAGAGAGAGAGAGAGGGAGTGAGAGAGAGAGTAAGAGAGAGGGAGAGAGAGTGAGAGAGAAAGAGAGAGAGGGAAAGAAAGAGAGAGAGAGGGAGAGAGAGAGACAGACACAGAGAGAGAGTGAGAGAGAAAGAGTGAGAGAGAGAGGGAAAGAGAGAGAGAGATAGTACATATCTATATTTTGTTATAGAGAGAGATAGCAGATAGAGATGAGTGAGAAGAGAGAGAAGAGTGGGAGGTTGATAGGGAGTGATAGAGCGAGTGAGTGAGAGGAGCTTAAGAGAGCTGGTAGAGAGAGAGTGTAGGACAGAGAGAGATGGACGACCATAGAGCGAGATGGCAAAATGAGATATGTGGAATAGAGATAAGGGCATATGAGCGAGTAGAGAGAGAGAGAGAGGGCGAGCGCGAGGAGAGAGGGAGAGAGAGTGGACAGGTAGAGCGACGCGTAGCAGAGAGAAAAGGAGAGGAGAGTAGAGAGAGAGAGAGAGAGAGAAAGAGAGAGCAGAGAGAGAGGGAGATTGAAAGAGAACATTAAGATAGTGACAGAGAGAGTAAGAGAGAGAGAAATAGTGGCAGAGTAGAGAGAGAGAGAGAAAGAGGGAAAGAGAGAAGAGAGAGGAGAGAGAGAGACGAGAGAGAGAGAGAGCTAGAGGAGAGGAGACAAGAGAGGGAACAGAGAGCAGAGACCGACAGAGAGAGAGAGACAGACAAGAGAGAGAGAGACAGACAGAGAGAGAGAGAAACCCCTGAGAGAGATACAGACAGTAGAGAGAGAACAGGAGAGAGACAGAGGAGAGAGACAGAGAGAAGAGAGAGAGAGAGAGAGAGAGAGAGACCATAGAGACAAGAGGAGAGAGGAGATCAGAGATAGAGAGACAGAGAAGAGAGAACAGAGAGAGAGAGAGACGAGAGAGAGACAGAGAGAGAGAGAAGAGAGCAGAGAGAGATGAGGGAGAAAGGGAGAAGGGAGATAGAGACAGAGAGAGAGAAGTGAGAGAGAGACAGAGGAGTGAGAGAGAGGAGGGAAAGAGAAGAGAGAGAGAGAGAGAAGAGAAGCTAGAGAGAGAGAGAAGAAAGAGAGTATTTGAAGAGAGAGCACATGAGAGAGAGAGAGAGAGAGATGGGAGAGAGAGGGAAAGAGAGAGAGAGAGACGGGAGAGAGAGGGAAAGAGGGGGAAAGAGAGAGAGACGAGGGACAAGAGAGAGAGAGAAGAGGGAAGAGAGAAAGAGAGAGGGAGAGAGAGACGAGTAGAGAGCGAGGAGGGAGAGAGAGAGAGAGAGAGAGAGAGAGAGAGAGAGAGAAAGAGAGTTTGAGAGAGAGAGAGAGAGAGAGAGAGAGAGGGAGAGAGAGGGAAAGAGAGAGAGAGAGAGAGAGAGAGAGAGAGGGAGAGAGAGAGAGAGAGAGAGAGAGAGAGAGAGGGAGAGTATGTAAGAGCTGACAGCATGGCTGACAGTACCCTGCACCCACCGCCATGTGTATGGCACAGCTCCTCACACTGACACAGCCACGGCCTCTAATAACCCAACCGGCCTCACTGCTCAAACCCTAACCCTGAACTCACCGCACGACTGGGGAACACCACGTCTACCACACACCTGTCTACCACACACCTGTAAACCTGTTACTCCGTTTCGTTTCATTTCCGGGATCCTCTCATCCAGAGCGGTACAGCTGACTCCTTTCGTCCGTAGGTAGGCGAAGCGTCGGGTGCTCGCCCAGGTAGGAGATCAAACCCCAGTCTACAGCATGGCTGGCGGAGGTGCTACCCGGTTACGCTATACCAACCACTTCGTTACCACGTAGCACCCCCAGTGCACCTACACACACGCCTATGGAGAGTTGATGATGGACGGTTTGATGGACAACGGCCTTCTTGCAACCTCACTCACTAACTCTCTCTTTCTCAACTGACTCGTCAATGAAGATGACCCGCTGCCATTCTGAGTCACTCCATGACAGTCTGGTACGACACCACTGCAGTCTTTGGTGACGGTGACGTGGTGTTAAGGACAGTCGTGGTAACGGTCTGTGTGCATGTAGTCCTGCGTGGTGCAGCCGTCTGCCGATGGTGCTGCACTAACAGGATGACTCATGGAGGACACCACTGCTCGCCGGAGGTCTGTAATGGTGGCTGTTGGGTCAGTCAGGTCCAGCGATAAGGCCCGTCCTTGCTAACGTCACCTGCACGACTCATGATGTCAAACCACAACAAACGTTCCAGTGACACATCCTGACTCATCTGCCAAACAGAGGTACTGATAAATGAATGTTGGCTGAGCAAAGCCTCGAGTCTGACTCTATAAACACAGGGCATGTTTTGGACCGTGTGGCTTTCCATGAGAAACGACCCAAAGCAAGAAACCGAAAGTGACAGACAGAAGTTATCAGGAGTCTGAATCAATCCGCTCGCCGAACACCTCCAGCTCCTCCCAGATTAATCTCTCACTGCCACACACACACACCCGCACACCATATTTCCGCCGTGCCGATAAAGCACAAAGCACTCCTAGGCTGCGAGACACTTCAGACGGAGATCCAATCAGAAAGTTTGGTTTGCTGACACATCAATTGCCGTGTGTTTGCTCAGAGGGAGGAGGCGAGCTCCACGGCGATCGAGGCAGGCCCTGAGATAAGCAAGTCATAAAATTAACACACAGCCTTCGGGCGACGCGTCCACTGGGAACCAGGGCACGGTCTCCAAACACCGGTCCTTTAAAGCGACAGTGCAGAGCAAAACCGATTTCCCCTTATACAGTCCTCTACGCTTCTACTGTGGAGCTATAAGGCCAATGTACACCCCATCCCCAAAGACCTTCACACGTATACGATCCTGAGTGACGTCCCATTCTTAATCCATAGGGTTTAACATGATGCTCCACCCTTTACAGCTATACCAGCTCCAACTCCTCCGGGAAGGCTCTCCACACGGTGTAGGAATGTGTTCATGGGAATTCCTGACCATTCTTCTGGAAGCACATTGGTGAGGTCAGACACTGATGTTGGACGAGAAGGCCTGGCTCTCAGTCTCCGCTCTAATCCATCCCAAAGGTGTTCTATCGGGTGGAGGTCAGGATTCTGTGCAGGCCAGTCCAGTTCCTCCACACCAGACTCGCTTCTCCATGTCTTTATGGAGCTTGCTCTGTGCACTGGTGTGCGGTCATGTTGGAACAGGAAGGGGCCGTCCCCAAACTGTCCCCACAAAGTTGGGAGCATGGAATGGTCCAGAGTCTCTTGGTCTGCTGAAGCATTAAGAGTTCCTCTCACTGGAACTAAGGGGCGGAGCCTAACTCCTGAACACCACCCCCACACCATAATCCCCCCTCCACCAAACTTTACACTCGGCACAGTGCAGTCAGACCAGTACCGTTCCCCTGGTACCGCCAAACCTAGACTCGTCTATCGGATCACCAGACGGAGAAGCATGATTGGTCACTCCAGAGAACACGCCTCCACTGCGCTAGAGTCCAGGGGCGGAGCTTTACAACACTGCATTCCACGCTCTGCACTGCGCTTGGTGATGTAAGGCTGGGATGCAGCTGCTCGCCATGGAAACCCATTCCATGAAGCTCTACACACTGTTCCTGAGCTGATCTGAAGGCCACATGAAGTTTGGAGGTCTGTAGTGATGGACTCTGTAGAAAGTTGGTGACCTCTGTGACCTATGACCCTCGGCATCCGCTGACCCCGCTCTGTCATTGTACGTGGTCTACCACTTCGTGGCTGAGCTGCTGTCGTTCCCCATCACTCCCACTGTGTTCTAATCCCACTGACAGTGCACTGTGGAATATTTAGTAGGGAGGGAATTCCACGACTGGACTTGTAGCACAGGTGGAGCATCCTATCACGGTACCACGCTGGAGTTCACTGGGCAATCTGCATGACTAGGTGCTCGAATTTATACACCTGTGATCATGAAAGTAAACATTTAGAACAGGTGAGGGAGTCAGGCTATACTAGACGTAATCACGGAAGGGGACGTTTGGGGACAGTCGTTAGGAGTGCTGGGGTAAATCAGGACCTGGGAACAAACCGAACAGGGACACCTCAAAAAAGCGCAGCTCAAAGTTTGGGGGGACATTCGGGTGACCCTATTTTGGTTAATACAAAAAGAGGACACACAGGCATGGGGCAGACGGTGAGAGAACATGGAAGCAAAGTCAAATCCCAGACATTTTGGGAGCTTTAGAATTCCCAGATGCTCTGCAGGACCCGACAGGGGATTTGTCCTGGAAAGGGGATATTTGGTCACCCTAGTCAATGCTGACTGAAGCAGGTCGTTTAGCTAAGGGATGTAAAAGTTAGCGTGGATGGGAATGTGGCTACTTCCCTCCAACCACATCCAAGATTAGGCAGAGCTGTCGGTGTGGGTTCGGGCAGCCTAGCAGCTAGGAGACGACAACAGGTTGGAAAATCGTTACCTCCGATTTTCCAAGGACTACAACAGGAAGTCATATGTGGTCGTAGAAGGAGCGTAAATCCCTATAGTCCGAGTTACAGCGCTCAAAGTCCCCCGGCTCTCTGGAGCATCTCGGCATGGCCATCTAAGGTGAGCCAAAGTCGGATGCACATTGGCAAGATTCCGAGGTAGGGAATATCATGCTCTGGAATTGGGGGATGGCCGACTTTGGCTCTATTGTGCCGACCCTCCAGCTACGTGCTGCTGCAGACTCACCTGATCTGTAGCGCTCGTCTCGGGTGCCGGAGGAGCGTCTGCGGTGGTACCGGGAGGCGGAGGAGGGGCCCATGGGTGGTCTGCGCTCGTGTGCCATGGATGCTTCCAGCCCTGGAGGATGGACAGAGAGGGAGAGAGAGAAAGAGAGGGAGAGATTATGCAACCTAGAAAGAAGCACTGCAGGGTCTGCCGTTATTCACCTCACACGTCTCCGCACCTACACCCCCTCTCTCGGCCCATGCTGGGGGGGGTTTGCATTTAACCCCCGGCAGCTCATGCGCACCTGCCTCCGTGATTTGCATTCCAGATTCCTTGCTACCTCCTTTCCTCCTGTTCTTCTCTTTTTTCCTCCCTCTCTCTTTCTGATACCCTCTCTGTTCTCTGGGTCTCTTTGTCCCTAACTCTGTCACTCCCTCTCTCCCTCCCTCTCTCCCTCTCTCTGTTGGTGGTAGCTATAACTGCAGCAGAGCGTAGGTAACCTGCTGTAGGGCTTTCGGTGCAGGTATATAGCTGGGGGTGGGCTCCGTGGCTCCGGGGTGCTGCTGCCGTGCAGTGTTGTTGTGGTGTTGCTATAGAAATCATATTTTAATGGATCTCTATTTGCCATATTAGGTCAGATCAAACTTCTTTTCTTTGTTAAGGCCGGTTTACTCCACCTCTCTCCATCTACACCACCGTGAGAGACTCGGTGCTGTGTCTTGTGTTCTGGCGTCACAGCGACTGAGGGACACGTGCGCTCCGGCCCGGGCTGAATTCGGTCCAGTGCTCCAGCCGAGATGCTGTTTGACCCCTGAGCTGAAAATCAATTTCATCTTGCAATGTCCCAGCACCGAGATTTATTCACTCCACCAGGCGCAAAGGTGAGGCAGCACATCCAGCCCGAATGATGCACGAATGTGCAGAGCGTTGGATGGAGGCTAGAACGCAGTGTTCTGGGTTTCAGGTCTGCACCGGGCCGATTTCAGAAACTTCACTTCTTAATCTTATACACACATGTTAGAATAGCCTTGATCAGATCAGTCTAAGTCGCATTATTAACAGACTGTCAGGCTGATTATACAGTCGGATTAGACAGAACCCTGAAAGGTTACAGTCAGATCAGACAGAATCCTGAAAGGCTACCGTCAGATCAGACAGAATCCTGAAAGGCTACCAGTCAGATCAGACAGGCTACAGTCAGATCAGACAGAAACTTGGCAGGCTACAGTCAGATCAGACAAAATATTGTCAGGCTACAGTTAGATCAGACAGAAACTGGTCAGGCTACAGTCAGACCAGTCAAGCTACAGTATACTCAGATCAGATACAGTCAGATCAGGCAGGCTACAATCAGATCAGGCAGAATCCTAACACGCTACAGTCAGATCAGGCAGGTTACAGTCAGATCAGGCAGGCTACAATCAGATCAGACGGAATCCTGACAGGCTACAGTCAGATCAGGCAGGCTACAATCAGATCAGAGAGAATCCTGACAGGCTACAGCCAGATCAGAAAAGCTACAATCAGATTAGACAGAACCCTGACAGGCTACAGTCAAATCAGACAGGATCTTGTCAGGCTACAGTCAAACAGGCAAAATCCTGACAGGCTACAGTCAGATCAGACAGAATCCCAACACGTTACAGTCAGATCAGACAAAAACCTAACACGCTACAGTCACATCAGGCAGGCTACAGTCAGATCAGACAGAATCCTGACAGGCTACAGTCAGATCAGACAGAATCCCAACACGTTGCAGTCAGATCAGGCAGGCTACGGTCAGATCAGACAGAAACCTAACACGCTACAGGCACATCAGGCAGGCTACAGTCAGATCAGACAGAAACCTAACACGCTACAGGCACATCAGGCAGGCTACAGTCAGATCAGACAGAACCTTGTCAAACTACAGTCAGATCCGACAGAATCCTGACATGCTATAATCAGATCAGGCAGGCCACAGTCAGATCAGACAGAATCTTGCCAGGCTACAGTCAGATCAGACAGAATCCTGACAGACTACAGTCAGATCAGACAGAATCCTGACAGGCTACAGTCAGATCAGACAGAATCCCAACACGTTACAGTCAGATCAGGCAGGCTACAGTCAGATCAGACAAAATCCTGACAGGCTACAGTCAGATCAGACAGAATCCCAACACGTTACAGTCAGATCAGACAGAATCCCAACACGTTACAGTCAGATCAGACAGAATCCCAACACGTTACAGTCAGATCAGGCAGGCTACAGTCAGATCAGACAAAATCCTGACAGGCTACAGTCAGATCAGACAGAATCCCAACACGTTACAGTCAGATCAGGCACGCTACAGTCAGATCAGACAGAATCCCGACAGGCTACAGTCAGATCAGACAAAATCCTGACAGGCTACAGTCAGATCAGACAGAATCCTGACAGGCTACAGTCAGATCAGACAGAATCCCAACACGTTACAGTCACATCAGGCACGCTATAGTCAGATCAGGCAGGCTATAGTCAGATCAGACAGAATCCTGACAGGCTACAGTCAGATCAGGCAGGCTACAGTCAGATCAGACAGAATCCTGACAGGCTACAGTCAGATCAGACAGAATCCTGACAGGCTACAGTCAGACCAGTTTAAAGTTCTACTGTCTCTCCTACCAAGGGTCATTTCCACCGATCACTCCTGATTGGGTTACTGCTTTGTTCCCTGGCACTGGGCCAAAGTGTCCCACAGAGACGGTCCCGGTTCTGTATCGGTAAATGGATTCACTTAAAGTCCTCAGAGGACTTCAGGAGACACAGGACGAGGGAACCCGTAAAAAGGCTACTGAGGCGTGGCGTCCTGGTGGGGGCATGCTGTACCACGTGTCCCGCCCAGGCACAAATACAAAGGAGGCTTCACACATCTCCAGCTAACAAAGGATGTTAGCCTCAGCGCTCCGGACCGTGGTTTGGCTAGCCTAGCCGCCTCCAGCGGATCCAGCACGGCACGTAGAGCCATCTCGGGGGCACTGCTGTCCATTCCTTGAGCGTGAACACACACGCACGCACACGCCGAGCGAGCTGCAGCCATGATGTCATATTTTACTCACAACCAGACAGAGGACATGCTGGCTGCCTGTTGCTATGGCGACAAACGCGGCTCTCATCAACAATGCAGTCGCGGCGTACGGTCGCTCGGCTCGGGAAAGAAAAAGAAGCCCTGAAATGTCAAATCAACGGTTAAAAATAAAACCCGGAGAGGACACTGAACAGGGGGAGAGTCTCTCCGCTCGTCCACGGGCGGCAACACAGGCTCCTGAGATGAAACGAGCAATTACTTTGCAGGGAATCTCTCCACGCTAATGGCGGCGGCCTGTTCCCATTACGCTCCGACTAATGGCATCTCGCAGTTTGAGGACAAGAGGCGGTCAGCCTCCGGGAGCTGGCAGGGCAGACATTTGCACACGTATTGATGGTTTTACGGAAAGCGCTGCGCTCCCTAAGTGACCGCCCGGTTGAAGGAAGCACAAATCCTACATCTGTACTTTCCCCCTGAAGTGCACTTACCGTTTAGGTGTTTCTAGAGAACGCAACAAGCCGGAAGTCGTTGAGACGGGACCGTTTTCCAGCCCCTCTCTATTCCAGCCTCCTTATTTACAGGCTGTAGTTACTGCGCCTGTAAATAAGGGACGGGTGACACAGCAAAAACAGGAGTACCAGATTAAACAGCCAGCCGGAACTGCACACTGGTCTCACGGTCCGTCCGGGGTGACACTGGTGGTATCCATGGAACGCTCGGAAACGCGTGAACAGAATCCATCACAGCGCCGGCGTAACACCCACTGCTAACGTGAAGGACATCTATTCTAAGTGGCCGCCTTGTTCCAGAAGCGGTCCAAACCCACCATGCGACACGTCATTCCATATTCCGAACATTTAGAGTGAAAGCTGTATTCCTCCAAGTACTTTACATCAGTCTCATCCCAAAATTTTCCAAGTTTTAAGTCCTTCCAGATGAGGCCTTTTGTTCATCACGAGAGTTCGGATTTAACACATCGAAAGGAAACAGCCTTGGAGAAGCTACAGAAGACTAAACCAGTTCAAACCCGCGTTAAAGCGGAACGTTTTACAGGGCTCGTTCCTTGGAGAATCGACTTTTCCATGCTTCTTTTTGGAAAATGGGATCAAAGTAAAGTACTTAAACGAACGTAGCTTCAGTCCGATCATTCGGAATATGGAACGATGCCGTCCGTTTGATGTGCGTCATAGCTGTGATGTCACCATTCCATATTCCGAATGATCGGAATATGGAACGATGTCGTCCGTTTGATGTGCGTCATAGCTGTGATGTCACCATTCCATATTCCGAATGATCGGAATATGGAACGATGTCGTCCGTTTGATGTGCGTCATAGTTGTGACGTCACCATTCCATATCCCGAATGATCGGAATATGGAACGATGCCGTCCGTTTGATGTGCGTCATAGTTGTGACGCCACCATTCCATATTCCGAATGACCGGAATATGGAACGATGCCGTCCGTTTGATGTGTGTCATAGTTGTGATGTCACCACGAGCACATTTAGCCTTTAACAGCTTAGCAGCCAGTTGAAGTCGCGGTGCTGTAACCACAGAACTGAGAAAAAGTTTGTGACGTTCCCATTCCTGTTGGGAAGCAGATCATTCCAGCCTCTGGATCCCCACATCCAAAAGCGGAAGTTTTTTGTATTCCTGTGTCCCTGAGGATTTTACTCCACCATCTAAGCTCCACCTGTGACTGAAACATACTTAACAGTGTTATAACAGCTGTGACCTCAGGCTCCTGCAGGTGGCGCTGCACGAGGAAGACGGGGCTATAAATCCCTGCGGGGTGTGAGTGACGGGATCCATAGATTGGGAAGAGGTGCTACAGTGCAGGGAATGTCTCGTTCCATGTGTGGAAAATGGCTCCAGAGCAGATGTTAATGATTGGCTAAAAGGAGGGACTGCATGTGGGCGTGGCCAAAGACCATAGTGTGAGGAAGTAGCTGAATCTGCAGGTGTATGGAAGCGTACGGTCATACGGGTCTACCAGCAGTGGATACAATCCCAGTCTACAGGGAATTCTCCTCGGAATTGTGCCAGGGAAGGAATCCACCAAACTTATCCAGAACATGCCCGATCCAGTCCCAGCTGTTATTGGAGCTCGTGGAGGCGTTACAGGCTAGTAGGTACATCACCGGAATACAAAAAACTTCCACACCTTTGGATGTCGGGATCCAGTGGCTGGAATGATCTGCCTCCTAACAGGAATGGGAACGTCACAAACTTTTCCTCACGTCTGCGGTGACAGCACCACGACTTCAACTGGCTGCTACGCTGTTGGAGGCTAACTGTGCTCATCACAACTATACTGCATGGCAAATGGGAAGTTTCTGCAACTCGTCTTTCCGTATTCCGAACGTCTTAAGTGAGAGGTACATTTGTTTAAGTACTTCATTCCAAAAAGAAGCATGGAAAAGACGATTTTCCAAGGAATGAGCCCTTTAAAACATTTCAAACGAGCCCTTTTTCTTCATCGAGAGAGTTCGGATTTACCGCAGCGGAAAAAATAAAGCCTTAGAGGAGCTACGGAAGATTAAAGCGGTTCGAACCCGTGTTCGGAGCGCCTCTTATGAAGCCCTCAAGTCAAGCTTCCGAAGAAGTCTTAATTCAAGTGCAGACGCTCCTTATCAGCTCAGAGCAAGCAGAGGCCAGGGAGCAACGTGCAGGGAGCTCCATTAGCTCCACGGCAGGATAAGGTTATGGAACGCCAGGCTTTCCTAATGAGGCTCTGAAAGGGCCACGAGAAATAAAGGGGCAATTACGGAATCGTCCGTAAAAAAAGGAACCTCGGAAAAATAGACAGCGTGTTGGAAATATCCCTCCGAGGATCCGAGGAGGAGATCCCCGTGAGGAATCGGTTCTGCTCACTTCCGAGGCCCTGGACTTCCGGCTCTGGAGAAACTGTACACCCAAAGCAGCTTTTCCAGGGCCTCTTCCGAAGAGGAGGAGGAGCGAAGGAGACACCATCTGCTGCGCAAGACGTCTCTCGCTCTCCGTCTCTCTCCCTCCCGCTCCGATCGCTATCGCTGCTCACTCCCTGGGCGCACCGTTCTCCGGGCTGAGATAAGCTCGCCCGTCCCTGCCGAGGGAGGCCAAGCGGTGGGCAGCACCGAGAAATTTACCTGGAGGCTGAGGCAGATAAGCTCCGAGGAGTTTTGCCCTCTTCTTCTCGTAGCCTTTCTGTGTGATGTCACCTGCGGAAACAGGGAAACAAAAAGGGCAAACGTCAGGAGACGGTTTTCCAGAACACGGTTTTCCAGAACGCGGTTTTCCAGAACGCAAACCATTCTAAAGAGGCTTCCCTGGAAAGGAAGGAGGGGCAGCATCACTTCGACCGGGCATACGGAAGCTCGGATTTGGGCCAAACTTAAGGAATAGTTTTGGGAAAATCGGATCTGCCCCTCACCAGACACAACCAACCAGCCCGGAATGCTTCTCTGGGTTTGCACCGAGGCTACACATGAAACGTATGGGAACGAGGCGAGTCGAGGCAGCGGCCGGTTGGTCCAGCTGACACTCAACAGGGTAGTTCTGACTACTTTGAGACATGGATTCAGAAATCTGGTCAATCGGAGTGCAGCTGGCACAGTGAAATCCTTTATCATTTACATATTCACTCATTCCCGTGTAGGAATTTTTCCGGAATTTTTTTCCATAGACAATGAATAGGCTGGAAAAATGTGTGCCTATCTAACCTACTTCCGTTCGACCTAGAGACACCATTTCAGATACGCTAGCCCGGGCCGCACACCCGAGCAGGAATTCAGTGCTGAATTTGACCCGCACTCATCCGTTTCTTTCTTTTCGCATCCCTCGTTTCTCCCATAGAGTCCCAGTCATTTTTGGACCCCTCTAAAGCCGACTGTTTCGTTCGACCTAGAGGCGCGAAACTCCACATACACACTAAGGGCAGGTCCCCAAGCACTAATCCACAGCCATACTGACCCGCACTCCTCTATCTGTCATTGACTCATCCCTCGTTCCTCCCATAGAGTCCCAGTCATTTTTTGGACTCACCTAAGTGTGGCTGTTCTGTTCGCCCAAGAGCCACCAGACTTCACATGCTCACTAAGGGGAGGTCCCCAAGCACTAGTGCACAGCCATACTGACCCGCACTCCTCTATGTGTCGTTCATTCATCCCTCGTTCCTCCCATTGTGTCCCAGTCATTTTTGGACCCCTCTAAAGCCGACTGTTTCGTTCGACCTAGAGGCGTGAAACTCCACATACACACTAAGGGCAGGTCCCCAACCACTAACCCACAGCCATACTGACCTGCACTCCTCTATCTGATGTTTATTTGTCCCTCGTTCCTCCCATAGAGTCCCAGTCATTTTCGACCCAAACCAAGCAGTAACGCTTTTGTCCGACCGAGAGCCACCAAACTTCACATACTCACTAAGGGCTGGTCCCCAGACGCTAATCCACAGTCATACCGACCTGCACTCGTTTACTCATCCCTCGTTCCTCACTTAGCACACAATGCGCAACCCCGCACTCTTCTAGTTATTATCACTCTCTCCACAGAACACACTTCCATCCCAGCCACCTCAGGTCGAACACACTGCACAGTACCGCAATGGATGAATGACAAGCGGCCCATGCAAAGCTTTATGCTGCATGCCTGGGCACCAAACTAACATCTCCGAGAAACTCCATATTGAAGTGTTCACCAGCTTTTCCACATGACTAGGTAACTGAGAAAACCAGCTCGCCAGAAGTATACACATGAAGCATGTCGGAGAACTTCAGCCTGGTATTAAAACTCCAGGTAGGAGAGTTTGGTAGTCTGAATGTCCTCATCAGGGAATATTTCCCAGCATTCCCGGCACACTGACCTGCTGGTATCACCGACACCTTAAACAAGTTGTCTCATTAAACTGTCATACTGATAAACGGTTATTATCCTATTCCTGGGGCTAACAGCCACGAGTGCCCACTACGGCTAAGCTAGCCTGCTCCCTTAAAGCTTCCCGTAACAGCCACAGCGTTTATCAGTGTGGACAACTGAACGTTCACTACACATAGAGGACGACATCTGACACCATCCATCCAACGAACAACTGCACCCAGAAGGAGGTGTGGGATTGGGAATGCTATTGGGAAGGAGGATAAAGGTGACCAGGATCAATAACTGATGATAAATTTAGACTGATATGATCAATATTTATTGAGCTACACATACAGAAGTCTGTCTCTCAGTATGGCGTCGGGCCGCCGTGTTCGCTAACCCAACACGCCAGACGTCTCGGTATGGAGCTGTAGAGGTTCCTGATGGTGTCCTGTGATAATCCATCCCATGCAGCTTGAACATCCTCACACAGTTCCTGCAGATGGTGCGGTAGGGGTGGAGGTGGAGTGACACCAGGCCTTCTGGACGTCAAACCGTCCATATTGGTGCCTATACGGCCAGTGGAGCTGATACAGCGGACAGTGAGTGTAGATACAGGAAGGTGGAGCTAATGAAATCTGCCATTTTGCCACGCCCAAGCAATTCAACCTGGACTGATGGCGCCAATACAGGGCAGCTAATCAGCACAGAGGTCAACTACATACATCAGTCTTACAGGCACACAGAACGGGAAGGTGGCGCTGTTGCCTGGGTGGCTGAATGACCAGCTTTCAGGCGGGCGAGAGAACGGCACACACGCTGTAGCGATTAACGCGACAGGGCTTTTTCTGTGACTCCTGTCAGCAAGCATTAGCCACGAGGGTCTTCTCATCCGCCTGGAAATTAGGAGAGGATCCGGTGCAGAACAGACGAGGCGGGCGCTGCCGGGAGAGCCACCAATCTGCGGGAATCCAAAACACGAAGGAGGCCTCCGCGAGAATTCGCGACTCCTCCTTTACACGACCCCATGACAAACATTAACGAGATCCGGCGTCTTCCGGCCAAGCACGGAGAAGCTAGGAAAACTGGGAACGTCAAAGACACAACACCGACACCAAGCCGCGGAGACAGCGGGCGGACTCACAGTCTAATATTTACACTACAGTACTTGAGGCAAATCCACAGGAGAGGCACAGTGACTCATCCCATCCTTATCGCCATTCGGAATTCCTACCAGCTGCCAAACGCTCGTCCTGGAGGAACCCCTGCCCCGCGCACTTACGTGCCTTCCTGCCAAAACCCACCCACTTCAGCTCTGGGAGGGCTCGTCAATCAGCTGATTCGTTGGATCAGGTGTTGGGAGCAGGGTGGAGGATCCTCCGGGACCTGTATCGGGAGCCACTGTGCTAACGGACTGTCAGGAATCATTATCGCTTCCTCCATAATGAAGTTGAGTCACATTATTATGACCACCAGCTAATATCCAGATTCACCGGCGAGTGCCGCACGGACAGCAGCTAGACGGGCCGGGAGCGACTCGGTGAGGTCCCGGTAGGTCGCCACAGGTGTCTGGAGCCAGGCTGACTGCAGTGCATCCCACTGTAGCTGGAACACCACGATCTAAGTGGTCCCACGGATGCCCAGTTGGGCTGAAGCCTTGGGAATCAGGGGGTCGGGGTAGTACTCAGAAGCCTTGGTCATGCTCTTCCAACCAGTGTGGGACCTTTCTAGCTGGGTGACACGGTGCATGGTCTTCCTGGAAGATCCCATCCGCCCCAGGGAATGAAAACCTGGCTTCCCCCCCGGGCTACGTGCTGCTGACGTCACGGTTGAAGCAGGAAGTGGTCATAATACTGTCTCCTGTATCGCTCAGCGCTACTAGGTGTGACGGTGAACCGTGCGAGCTGGATGTTCCGCTGAACCAACATCCTGCACGGCTCTTGAGGAACTCTTTGAAGCAATGGAGTAAGGGGGCCGCGTTTGATCCCCCGGGAGCCTTTCAGCTGGTTAGCGGTAAAGACTCGCTCTCCCTCTGCTGCTTCCCGCTCACTGTAATGCTGAGCTTTGAGCGTCAGGGCTGCGGAGAGAGGACGGGGATGGAGATGAATCAGGTTTGCGGGGACCGCGGATGAGAAAGGAGAAGCAGGAGAAGAAGCTGGATGATTCATTTCCTCACACCCACACGCCGCCAATGTGTAGCGTCTCCTGCTCCCTTAGAGGAGAAGCAGCCTCTCTCTCCCTCGCTCTCCCTCTCTTCACCCCCTCCTCTCCATCAGTATGTCTCTCTCCTCTCCCTGACTCGTCCTCGTAAATTCTGACACCTCTGTAGCACAGAGTGAATTGAAATGCACAGCGCGCCGCTGTTATGAGGCAGAGGGAACGGCAGGGCCTTGCGGTGTGCTGGAGAGGCGGGCAGGAGGCGGTCTTCCTCTCTCGTAGCCTCCCGAGTGACGGTACGCCGGAGCTGGGTCCGGTTACGGATATGCCGGTTGGCTGTTATTAAAGAGCCAGGGAATCTGAGTCCGACCATTCCACCATAGCTCTCTCCTCTCTATGGAAACTGGGCGGTCCAAATGTTGGGTAACGCTTACATAAGCACTACCCTGACCAATCACAAGGCTGATTTCTCTGGCCCCGCCCACATAGAACAGTTCAGGGTCTACACTTAGCAAGCTAAAGCTAACCAGTATAACCAGAAGCTAGACCTCCTCTCTGTAGCTGCCTGTCACTCATCCATTCCTTTATCCATCTGCACCAACACTGTTCCTTCATCCCTTCATTCCTTTATCCATCACCAACACTGTTCCTTCATTCGTTCATTCCTTTATCCATCACCAACATTATTCCTTCATCCATTCATTCCTTTATCCATCACGAACACTGTTCCTTCATCCCTTCATTCCTTTATCCATCTGCACCAACACTGTTCCTTCATCCCTTCATTCCTTTATCCATCACCAACATTCCTCCTTCATCCCTTCCTTCCTTTATCCATCACCAACATTGTTCCTTCATCCCTTCATTCCTTTATCCATCACCAACACTGTACCTGCATCCCTTGATTCCTTTATCCATCGCCTACATTGTTTCTTCATCCATTCATTCCTTTATCTATCACCAAATTTTTCTTCATCCCTTCATTCCTTTAGCCATCACCAACACTGTTCCTTCATCCCTTCATTCCTTTATCCATCACCAACACTGCTCCTTCATCCCTTCATTCCTTTATCCATCTGCACCAACACTGTTCCTTCATCCCTTCATTCCTTTATCCATCTGCACCAACACTGTTCCTTCTTCCCTTTATTCCTTTATCCATCACCAACACTGTTCCTTCATCCCTTCATTCCTTTATCCATCACCAACACTGTTCCTTCATTCCTATATCCATCACCAACACTGTTCCTTCATCCCTTCATTCCTTTATCCATCACCAACACTGTTCCTTCATTCCTATATCCATCACCAACACTCTTCCTTCATCCCTTCATTCCTTCATCCATCACCAACATTGTTCCTTCATCCGTTCATTCCATTATCCATCACCAACACTGTTCCTTCATTCCTATATCCATCACCAACACTCTTCCTTCATCCCTTCATTCCTTCATCCATCACCAACATTGTTCCTTCATCCGTTCATTCCATTATCCATCACCAACACTGTTCCTTCATCCCTTCATTCCTTTATCCATCACCAACACTGTTCCTTCATTCCTATATCCATCACCAACACTCTTCCTTCATCCCTTCATTCCTTCATCCATCACCAACATTGTTCCTTCATCCGTTCATTCCATTATCCATCACCAACACTGTTCCTTCATCCCTTCATTCCTTTATCCATCACCAACACTGTTCCTTCATCCCTTCATTCCTTTATCCATCACCAACATTGTTCCTTCATCCCTTCATTCCTTTATCCATCACCAACACTGTTCCTTCATCCGTTCATTCTTTTATCCATCACCAACATTGTTCCTTCATCCCTTCATTCCTTTATCCATCACCAACACTGTACCTTCATCCCTTCATTCCTTTACCTGTTCACCTGTGGCTTTGTTGCTCCAGTTAGCGCTACATAAAAGCTGGATAATGATGTTAGTTCTGTATGAGGGGCGGAGCAGGCTGGTAGTGTTGGACACAGAACTGTCAATCAAGCAACTTATTAGCCACGCCCACACAGTTCTTAGACAGACCTCACCATCAGTTCATCAGTTCTAACAGTCAGAGGCATGTGGGGGTGAGAAACTCAGTGGCAGGACATTCGCCAATATCCCTAAATTACGACCGTATGATACCAAGGGCGATTCCCTTTCCGCTCGCGCCTCCCAAACGGTGCCCATGGATACACCTCAACACACCTTCCGGAAGCGGTCACACACGGCACAGCCACTGAACCACTGATCTCCTGAGCAAACGTGAAACAGATGCGCAGACTCGGAGCCACTCCCACTGACGGATGTGTCGGAGCTTACACAACAGACCATAACTTTAATAACATTCCCATATGCCCAAACCCAGCGTTCCCGGGAGGAAAGATGTCCACATGAACACGATGAAACTGTCAAGTACAGATTACAGCAGACCCAACATTCAGACACACAGTCTTACTGGCCTGTAATAAACCCAGCTGCTGGGATGAGAATTCCACACGTCACAAACTGGAACGCTATAATATCCAGATGACATAGTATGGAAAGATCAGACTTGGAGCACAGAACCGCCAATTCAAACACACGTCATGAGGCATGTAGCACAGCGGAGCAAACGCTCAGCCACACCGAGCAAAGGAGCACAACCGAGAACCGCGCAAAGGAACTCGCCATGAAACACCACTACTCTAATCCCTGCTAACCACACGTCCCTGCTAACCAGACATCCTTGCTAACCACACTTCCACACATCCCTGCTAACCAGACGTCCCTGCTATCCACACTTCCACACTTCCCTGCTAACCAGACATCCCTGCTAACCACACTTCCACACTTCCCTGCTAACCAGACGTCCCTGCTAACCACACTTCCCTGCTAACCACACTTCCCTGCTAACCACACTTCCCTGCTAACCACACTTCCCTGCTAACCACACTTCCCTGCTAACCACACTTCCCTGCTAACCACACTTCCCTGCTAACCACACTTCCCTGCTAACCACACGTCCCTGCTAACCACACGTCCCTGCTAACCACACGTCCCTGCTAACCAGACGTCCCTGCTAACCAGACGTCCCTGCTAACCAGACGTCCCTGCTAACCTGTCTTCACTGCTAACCAGACTTCCCTGCTAACTAGACTTCCCTGCTAACTCGTCTTCCCTGCTAACTAGACTTCCCTGCTAACCAGACTTCCCTGCTAACCAGACTTCCCTGCTATCCACACTTCCCTGCTAACCAGGTTTCCTTGCTAACAGGACTTCCCTGCTAACCAGACTTCCCTGCTAACTGGTCTTCCCTGCTAACCAGACGTCCCTGCTAACTGGTCTTCCCTGCTAACCAGACGTCCCTGCTAACCAGACTTCCCTGCTAACCAGACGTCCCTGCTAACTGGTCTTCCCTGCTAACCAGACGTCCCTGCTAACCAGACTTCCCTGCTAACCAGACTTCCCTGCTAACCAGACTTCCCTGCTAACCAGACTTCCCTGCTAACCAGACGTCCCTGCTAACCAGACGTCCCTGCTAACCAGACGTCACGGCTAACCACACCTTGCTGCTAACTAGACTTCCCCGCTAACCCGACTGTTGACCTTCCTGACGGTCTAAGAGCTGCTGCTAGGCTCAGGCTACACAGCGGAGCCTAATGAGAGCTAATGAGTATCTGGTTTCAGTGATGCTGTAAGAGTATGCAGTCTGTATGAAGTGTGCTGTCGGACTGTGGATGGAGTCATGGGGCCACATTACTGTATGGTATTATTATTATTATTATGGCTCCAGATTACGGGTTTATTAATTGGGATTGCAGTTTTGGCTTCTGCAATTAAGTCTGAATGTTGAAGGGCTGAAATGAATGTGGCTCATTTACAGTCCTTTCAGCCAGCACGTCCAGCTCCGAATCGCTCGGAGATTTCTCCGGTGCTCAGATACGGCTGAATTACGTTCTCTAGCCGCTACACACATTACAGCACACACAGACTGTGGTCCATCTGTTTCTCTGTGCACTGTATTACCCTGTTCCTCAATGGTCAGGACCCCCACAGGACCACCACAGAGCAGGTAGTACACTAATGGTCTAAAGAACAGCTGCTGAAGGAATCAACCCACAGGAATGAAACTTGGTGGGTAGGTTTGACATCATGAGACATGCTAGCAATTCAACTTTCACCCTCGACCCCACAAGGACGGGTCTTCTCTCTGTACCTGACTGACCCAACACCCACCATTACAGACATCCAGCGAGCAGTGGTGTCCTCCATGGGTCGTCCTGTTAGTGCAGCACCATCGGCAGACGGCTGCACCACCCAGGACTACATGCACACAGACCGTTACCACGACTGTCCTTAACACCACGTCACCGTCACCAAAGACTGCAGTGGTGTCGTACCAGACTGTCATGGAGTGACTCAGAATGGCAGCGGGTCATCTTCAGTGACGAGTCCCGCTTTAGTCTTGGTGGAGACGCCCAACGAATCCGTGTGTGGAGGCACCGTGGTCAGCGCCAAGATGACCGGTTTGTGGTCACACGTCCAGAAGACCTGGTGTCCCTCCACCTCCACCCCTACCGCACCATCTGCAGGAACCGTGTGAGGATGTTCACGCTGCATGGGCTGGATCATCACAGGACTCTGTGTAACGACATGCTGCAGGTACTGTGGCCAGTAGAAGGCTGGTCCTCCTCCTCGTCACTCCGCCCTGAGGTGGAAAGAATCCGCACGCCTGGAAAGCTCAGCCTCGTGAGCAAAAACTCTCCTCTATTTATCCGAGCAGGAATTACGAGCAGGCGGAATATTTCCAAGCTGGCGCTTCGTCAAGGCCGGGGGACAGGAGCGGAGCAGCAGTGCGCTGAGAGTTCGTCCCAAAGCTCCTTTATTGATCAGTGCTACAGGTGCCAGCCGAGGCCGGAGCCGGAGCCGGAGCGGGAGGAAAGCCTTTTCCCCTTTCCTTTCGGTTTAACGGAGCAGGGATCAGGAATCAACGTCCACTCGCGGGCCGGATCACGCGGCGAGGGCGTGATGTCATTGTTTTCCTGTTTAGTGTCTTCCACGTGGGTTTCATCAGGCCTAGCTGCTCGCACTGGGAGAGCGAGGATCAGCGGAGAGTGTGAATAGACGGGAATACTGATGATGTGGATTATACTGTGGATACTGGGATAAAGGAGCGCTAAGCAGCTTCACCCTCAAGACTAATCAAACACCAACAGATTAAACAACTGATTCAAACTCATCAGCAGCATCATTACATAATCGCCTGTTCAGTTACTCAGGCTGAACGCAATTACTCTCTCCAGGTGTGAGATTTCACAGTCTCATGTTTACGCTGCGTTATGCTAATGCTACAGTAGTATGTACTGCACACTGTATACGCCCCCTGTGTGTGGTTTATAGTCCAGTAACAAGTTCTGACCTACAGTGTGGTATACTAATACAGTCACATGACCAGTTACCTCACATTTACCTCAGAGCTGTTATTACTGTATCCACTGTTTAGAGCTAGCTGCTGCTGCTAACGCTGCTCAGTTCACCTGAGATACGGTTAGCCTAGCTGTTAGCTCCCCTCGGCTACTTCACTCTCAAACTGATCCTCTAAAGCGAGTTCATCTTTTATTAATCTTCAGACCTGTATATTTAACTTTCTGAGGCTCATTCTGATGAACACCACCCACTACAACCACTACACCCACAGTTATACTCGGAGTGGGCTGCGGTTAGCCCCCCAGTGTTAGCCGCCACCATTTTCTCAGGGTGGAGCAGGCCGAGAGCTGGTGAGGCCGCCGTGCATGATGGGATGCAGTAGACCATGAAGATAGCTCCACCTGTACACTAGAACCTCTGACTGGAGTAGAACACCATCCGGGTACCTCCGCTACACCATGAAGATAGCTCCACCTGTACTCTAGAACCTCTGACTGGAGTAGAACACCATCCGGGTATCTCCAGTACACCATGAAGATAGCTCCACCTGTACACTAGAACCTCTGACTGGAGTAGAACACCATCCGGGTATCTCCAGTACACCATGAAGATAGCTCCACCTGTACACTAGAAACTCTGACTGGAGTAGAACACCATCCGGGTACCACCGCTACACCATGAAGATAGCTCCACCTGTACTCTAGAACCTCTGACTGGAGTAGAACACCATCCGGGTACCTCCGCTACACCATGAAGATAGCTCCACCTGTACTCTAGAACCTCTGGCTGGAGTAGAACACCATCCGGGTATCTCCAGTACACCATGAAGACAGCTCCACCTGTACACTAGAACCTCTGACTGGAGTAGAACACCATCCGGGTACCTCCGCTACACCATGAAGATAGCTCCACCTGTACTCTAGAACCTCTGACTGGAGTAGAACACCATCCAGGTATCTCTAGTACACCATGAAGATAGCTCCACCTGTACACTAGAACCTCTGACTGGAGTAGAACACCATCCGGGTATCTCTAGTACACCATGAAGATAGCTCCACCTGTACACTAGAACCTCTGACTGGAATACACTGACTGGCCTTATTCTTCTAACTGCTGTAAT
>JAMWET010004593.1:180000-185000 GCA_024036415.1 Prochilodus magdalenae | reverse complement strand
GCTGGGATACGCTGCTGATTCACTAAGGGTACAGAGAAATCAACACCGTGACAGCGCTAATCTCCGCTGGCCGAAGATGGCAAATAACATTCCCGAAGCCGGAAGTCCACATCAATCAGACGACACAGGGAAGGTGCTCTAACAGGTGAACTCGCAGGTCCACCACGAACTACACTCAACATCCAAGGGATCGCTGCACCCTGAAGGAAGTGTGGGACTGCAATGCTATTGGGAATCGCCAGGCTTTGTGCCTTTGCTGCCTCCTACCGTGTTGGAGTGTGAGGAGATGGATAACGAACGTTGGACCAGGTGGATAACGAACAACCATGCCACTGGGTCCCTGCGCTTCTAAACCTCTTAGTCCACCTGGGGCACAGGGGGCGCTGGAGTCTATCCCAGCGTCCAATAGGCAGAAGGCAGGAAACCCCCATGCACAAATGAGTCACACACACGCTCACACCTAGGGGGCGCAATTTAGCATCTCCAGCGCACCTGACTGCCTGTCCTAGGACCGTGGCTGGAGCAACCTGGAGCGAACCCACACAGAAAGGACCCCAGTCGCCCCAGCCGGGGAACGAACCCAGGTTGAGGCGAGGCGACAGCGCCACCCACAGCCAACCACTTTACGTTCCACGCCCTGCGACGTTAGTGATGACAATGCTGAATCGATATATATACCGTGCAGCTCTTGGTACTACCCTGTCCCCCTGATTCCCCACCCAACCGAACATCCCTGGGACCACCCCGATCGTAGTCTTCACTCTGTGGACCCTCCCGCACGCCCCCTCCAGCAGCTGAGGGTTGCACTGCAGTCTCCATGGCTCCTGCGGCAACCTACCAGGACCTTACTGAGTCACTCCCAGCCCGTCTAGCTGCTGTTAGCTGCTAGCTAAACGTTGGTGACTCCGGATGTTAGCTGGTGGTCATAATAAAGTGACTGGACTTTGAGTGTACAAACCTGATTTGAGCCGACGAAGCCTTATGGTGCCTTTGACTACTGTAAAGGACGTGGAGCGGGATTAGCCGGCTGGCTAAGCCCAAGAGCGTGCG
The DNA here is from genome assembly GCA_024036415.1 of Prochilodus magdalenae. Classification (NCBI taxonomy): domain Eukaryota; kingdom Metazoa; phylum Chordata; class Actinopteri; order Characiformes; family Prochilodontidae; genus Prochilodus; species Prochilodus magdalenae. The sequence continues at coordinate 183,950 of JAMWET010004593.1, read as the reverse complement.
CACAAGAGCGCGGGGAGTGAACCGGTTTTCCGCTCAGCGATTTACTGGGTTTGAAATTAAAGCAGATGATATAGCAATCAGCGCCCCGCCTGAGCTCAGCCGGCCTTAACCAGGCGCTGGCATGCCTCTCACCCACATGGCACAGAGCACCGACGGTCTTGGCCGTCCCTCGTGGCACGCGCACTCCCGATATGCCCTTAAAAAGGTGGCGTAGCGTAGGCGAGCGAATTAAAGCCGAATAAAAGGTCACTGGGAGTATTCAGGCCCGATTCAATTAAAACAGCCCAAAATCTACTGCCTCCCTAATTGGAAAATTAATAAGTGTGGCACATCTACGGCTGCGTGGCATTCGGGGCTTTCTCTCCTCTCTTTTTTCCCCCCCTCCTTTTCTTTTTCTTCAAACACATCAAACGTTTAAGAGTGCCTAATATTCAGGCTCCGTGAAAAAGGCCACAGCTTTGCATATTAGCTACAATGCTTAGCGAGAAGTGTTTGGGACCGGGCTGCTAGCCCTCCGTGGGCTAATGAAGTCATCTTACCGCGCATTAAAGCTCCTGCTTAATCTGGCTTTACTGAGTCAGCCTACTGCCGCGCAAAGCCGCGGGCTTAAGCTCCTGCGCTGACACGCTGCGAACGCTGGACGTGGAGGACTGCAGGCAGACAGGCTTGTAGCCCAATCTGTCTAGCATAAGCCAGGTAACAGTGAGGCAGCCTCCGCTACTCACACAAGCCTTTCACAGAACGGTGACGGATTTCACACACACACACAGCTGCACCCAGAAGGAGGTGTGGGATTGGGAATGCTGTTGGGAAGGAGGATAAAGGTGACCAGGATCAATAACTGAAAAATTAGACTGATATGATCAATATTTATTGAGCTACACATACAGAAGTCTGTCTCTCAGTATGGCGTCGGGCCGCCGTGTTTACTAACCCAACACGCCAGACGTCTCGGTATGGAGCTGTAGAGGTTCCTGATGGTGTCCTGTGATAATCCATCCCATGCAGCTTGAACATCCTCACACAGTTCCTGCAGATGGTGCGGTAGGGGTGGAAGTGGAGGGACACCAGGCCTTCTGGACGTGTGACGCCAAACCGTTCATCTTGGTGCTGACCACGGTGCCTCCACACACGGGTTCGTTGGGCGTCTCCACCAAGACTAAAGCGGGACTCGTCACTGAAGATGACCCGCTGCCATTCTGAGTCCCTCCATGACAGTCTGGTACGACACCACTGCAGTCTTTGGTGACGGTGACGTGGTGTTAAGGACAGGCGTGGTAACGGTCTGTGTGCATGTAGTCCTGCGTGGTGCAGCCGTCTGACAATGGTGCTGCACTGACAGGATGACTCATGGAGGACACCACTGCTCTCTGGGTGTCTGTAGTCGTGGCTGATGGGTCGGGCAGGTGCGCCACCACTTTCCCAAGCCGTCTGATAAGGCTTGTTGGAATTCCAGCTCTGTTCTATGCTACAAGGTGATGTCATCTCGTAACACAGTCCGGACTTCCAGGTTTGGAATCTGGATCAAACTAATACGGCACAGCCAACAACGTTGTAAGAACAGCACAGTGTGTGGAGGTGTGGGGGCAGATCAGTCAAAGCAGAGTGGGTGAGCTGACTAATCAGAGCACACCGTGCTTACCAGGAGGCGGGGCTTAAAGACACACTTTCAGAAGTGGAATACAGGAAATTCCATGTTCTAGCAGACCCCAAAAACACAATTACCAACCCCCCCTAAAGCAGCCGATGCTCAGTTCATTCCGGACAGCTGGGAAAGTTTACTCGTCAGCAGCTGCTTTGCTTTCCGCCAGGCCGGCTTTCGGTACTCGTGCCTGAGAAGGCCTGCGGTTTTTCAGAACTCGTTCAGTGGGGTCCGCTCTACCTGTGTGTGACGAAGAGGGAGCGTGGGAAGAAAAGAGAGATTGCCATCTCGCTACGTTTGACCGCGCACGACAACTCTCCCTTGTCAAACAGACAGGACATGATCCAAGGCAGCCACCCGGCTTGTTTTACGTTCACCACCAGCCCTTAACAGGCCCATCAGCCTCAGCAGAGACGTCTGGGGAAGAGACCGAAACAGAAGCTCCGGGATGGGAAACTGTGTCACACCGAGTCTAAGACGCGGCCGAGTCACATTATTATGACCACCAGCTAATATCCAGAGTAACTGCTGTGTGCAGAACAGACAGCAGCTAGACGGACTTGGAGTGACTCAGTAAGGTCCTGGTAGCTTGTCACAGGTCTCTGGAGACATGAGGACTGCAGTGCATCCCACAGGTGCTGGAGGGGGCGTGGGGGAGGGTCCCTAGAGCCAACACGGTGATGGAGGTGGTCCCACAGATGCTGAGTAGAATCGTCCACCAAGCAAAACTATACAGCCAGTAGCGTCCTGTGGACAGTGTCCTGTGGACACAGGTGACCGTGTGTGTGTGTGTGTGTATGTGTGTGTGTGTGTGTGTGTGTGTATATATATGTGTGTGCGGTTGTGTGTATGTGTGTGTGTATATATGTGTGTGTGTGTGTGTGTGTGTGTGTGTGTATATATGTGTGTGTGTGTGTGTGTGTGTGTGTGTGTGTGTGTATATATGTGTGTGTGTGCGGTTGATGGTGTAATGTTGTGTGTGTGTGGTGTGGGTGTGTGTGTAATGTGGTGTTTGGGTGTATGTGTGGGTTGGGTGTTGGTGTGTGTGTGTGTGTGTATGGTGTGGGGTTTTGTATGTGTGTGTGTATGTGTATCATCTGTGTGTGTGTAGGTGTATATGTCCTGTGTGTGTGTGTGTGTGGTGTTTGTGTGTGTGGTGTGGTGGTGTGTGTATAGCTAATATGTCCTGTCAGTGTGGTGTGTGCATGTGATGTGTGTAATGTGATGTCTGTGTGTGTGTGTGTTTGTGTGTCTGTGTGTGTGTGTGTGTGTGTGTGTGTATGTATGTGGGTGTGTGTGTATGTGGTTGTGTGTGTGTATGTATGTGTGTGTGTGTATATATGTCTGTGTGTGTGCGTGTGTGCGGTTGTGTGTGTGTATGTATGTGTGTGTGTATATATGTCTGTGTGTGTGTGTATGTGGTTGTGTGTGTGTGTGTGTGTATATATATATGTGTGTGTGTATATATATATATATATATGTGTGTGTGTGTGTGTATGTGTGTGGTGGTGTGTGATGTCTGTGGTGTGTGTGGTTAGTGTAGTATATATATCAATGTGGTGGTGTGTGTCTGTGTACTATGTGTTATTACTGTATATATATATATATATGTGTGTGTGTGTGTGTGTGTGTGTATGTGGTTGTGTGTGTGTGTGCGTGTGTGTGTAAATAAACATCAAGCACTTCTCCATTTCCTCCGCTCGTTCAGAGTAAGCACATATCCTTCTTCATAAACACCGTCTCTTTCCCGGCGTTTCCCGGCGAAGGACATCAGGCCTGACGCTCATTTGCATTTAGATTAGCCGGTTAAAGCGACAGGCTCCCCGTGGTGGCATCCTCCCGAATCCGTTTGGCACTGAGAAGAACCCGGTCCAACCATGTCAATGGCCACTGCCCAGATAAGAGGCAGGGAATAACGTCTGGGAGATAAATCGATCCGAACCTCGCTCCATCCGGCACAGATGTGGCTGCGCGGCAGATGAAAGAGCCGAGGGACCGCAGCCCGAACCTCAGACACGGGCAGCTACAAAATATCGGCATTCAAAGCGACCTGGTCCGGCAATTATTCCCGAGGAGTCTGATTATCCTTGAGCGTCATCCTTTCTCTAACCTTCAGACGGATATTCCCTTTCTCCGGGGCCCATAAAAGTGCACTTCCGTACGGCTCTAATGTGCCTCAAATCACTTTCGCTCTGCCGAGGCGGAAAAGCTCAGTGCGGAATAAATAAGCCCGATAAAGGAAATATCATTTTGTGGAATTGAGGAAGCCGGAACAGATACGGGAAAAATAGGGATGCACTGATATCAT
>JAMWET010004593.1:0-175000 GCA_024036415.1 Prochilodus magdalenae | reverse complement strand
AGAGAGAGAGAGTGTGTATGGGGGAGAGAAGAGAGGGAGAGAGGGAATGGGAGAGAGAGGGAGAGAGTATGGTAGAGAGAGTGTGTATGGGGGAGAGAGAGGGAGTGAGGGAAAGGGAGAGAGAGGGAGAGAGTATGGTAGAGAGAGAGTGTGTATGGGGGAGAGAAAGAGAGGGAGAGAGTATGGTAGAGAGAGAGAGAGAGTGTGTATGGGGGAGAGAAAGAGAGGGAGAGAGGGACAGGGAGAGAGAGGGAGAGAGTATGGTAGAGAGAGAGAGTGTGTAAAAGGGAGAGAAAGAGGGAGAAGAGAGGGAGAGAGAGGGAGAAAGAGGGAGGGGAGAGGGAGAAAGAGGGTAGAAAGAGAGGGGTAAGGGGGAGAGAGAAGAGAGGAGAGAGAGGGAGAGAGGATCGGAAGAGAGAGGAAAGTGGGAGTATGAGTAGGAGAGAAGAGAGGGAGATGATGGCAAGTGGATGAGGCAGGAGTATGGACGAGCGAGAGAGTGATTACGCTCCCGGGTGAGAGGGAGAGAGAGTTAAACTTGATGAGGGAGAGAGAGAGAGAGATGGGATGGGATAGAGAGAAAGAGAGAAAGAGAAGAAGGGGAGGAGAAGAGAGGAAGGGGAGGAGGAGAGAGGAAGAGGAGGGACTGATGGCATGTGTGCGGCAGGGTTAGGACTGCGCGCTGGCTCCTCACGCTCGGGTGCAGACCAAGGCCTTTTAACGCCAGGGCCTTGATGACATCACGGCCCTTGCATCGGTTGCCACGGAAACACCTTTGTCGTCATAGCGGGTGGCTGTAGGAGACTTCAGCTTGAGCTCATTCAGCATGTGTCAACTCTCCCCCCCCCTCTCTCTCCCTCTCTCTCCCCCCACCCCCCTCTCTCTCTCCCTCTAGTCGTTATGAGTGTGAACAAGGACGTTCCGAAACCCTATGTCCGGTTCGGACCACTACCACAACACACGCCCCCACCCCTCCACCCCACCCCGCTCCCCAGGCCACCGTATCAATCCCAGCTAATTAAGATAACACGCTCTGGAACACTCGGAGGCTTTAATTACGCCGCGTGTATCGGAACGCCGCTGTCAACTGCCAATCACCAGAAACCGCGCAGACCGGAGCGTGGAGAGGATCGGTGCCCGACTGCAGCGTGGAGAAGGCTGGAGTTCGGAATTGGCAAGCACTGGGTGACCTTGACAGGCTTTAACTCAGCCTGTGGGCCCCAGTCATCCTCTGAGCTGCTGTCACACCCGCACACACAACATCCCACACACACCACTCACATTACAACATACACACATTACACACAAGTAACACACACCCAACTAGCACACAATCACACACACACCACACGCAAACTATCACACTATTTACCACATACACATACACACACACACATACACACACACACACACATACACACTCCACCCCCACACACTCACATACACACATACACACATACACACACACACACACACTCACACACTCACATACACACATACACACATACACACATACACACACACACACACACACTCACACACTCACATACACACATACACACATACACACATACACACACACACACACACACACACACAAACTCACACACACACACACACATACACACACACACACATATACACACATAAGCACACACACTCACACCCGCACACACACACACACACACACACACACACACACACACACACACACACACACACACTCACGGAAAACACACACCCGGAATATTAACACCCCTCTCTCTCTCTCTCCCCATCTTACTCTCCCTTTCTCCATCTCTCTCTCCCTCCCTCCCTCTCTCTCACTCTCTCCACCACTGTTGCTCCCGCTTGCGTGTGGAACCTGTCTGCGTCCGTAGCAAATCCTGTCATAACCGAATTCCCTCTGAAGTGCACCAGCCAGGTACGAGCTCCGGCATCTCCAGAAGGGCTGCACGGTAATTCCTCCGCTCATCGGTATCGGAATATGATGTAGGAATATGACACGTGATTTTACGAATTTCACCTCTTCAGAGCCGTGATGACCTATCAGGCCAGACTACCTCACACACAGCATTCCCAGTGCTGGGCCTGAACTCTGAGCTCTGCTGTTTGTGTCCTGTGATCCCGCCCACTTCCACCCCGGGTTGCCAGATACGGCACAGATTCCGAGCAGCGGCTAACAAAGTGGGACAGACACTCCAGGATGTTCCCTGTGATGTTCATATATAGTGGTTTTCATTTTTGGACACAAGGAAGTAAGCGGGCAAAAGTTTGAGCACCCAGAACACGACATCCCTTAGCCATGGAAACTGGTACGACAGGGTGAGTACTGCCACTGCCTCCGAAAGATGGAGGCTGCTTGGAGCTCAGAGGAGCTTTAACAGGGATGCTAGTTGGCTAGTGTTCTCCTCCCCAGGTACGGTTAGCTAAGCTAAGCTAATGTATCCCTGCTACTAGTAGACTCACGTTCATGCTCTGTGGTCCATGTGCAGCTGGGTTAACAGGGTAGCGAGTTTTGAGAGAGTCGCTGACCTGCAACCCGTGCTAACCTGTGAAACTTGTGCTAGCTAACACTGTCATGCTAACATGCTAGCATTACACCGGAGAACATGGCTGTATTCGAAATGGTACACTACTATACCGCACACTATATCCTACAGTAGTATGTACCGCACACTGTATACGCGTCCTGTGTGTGGTATACAGTACGGTAACAGGTTCTGACCTACAGTGTAGTATACTAATACAGTCACATGACCAGTTACCTCACATTTACCTCAGAGCTGTTATTACTGTATCCACTGTTTAGAGCTAGCTGCTGCTAACGCTGCTCAGTTCACCTGAGATACGGTTAGCCTAGCGGTTAGCTCCCCTCGGCTATTTCACTCTAAAACTGATCCTCTACAGCGAGTTCATCTTTTATTAATCTTCAGACCTGTATATTTAACTTTCTGAGGCTCATTCTGATGAACACACAACCACTACAGTCACTACACCCACAGTTATACTCGGAGTGGGCTGCGTTTAGCTCCCCAGTGTTACCCGCCGCCATTTTCTCGCATGCTGCATCCGTTTGGTTGGTTGCGCAGAAGTTCAGAAGTTAACGCTACTTGTACGTAAGTGCTGTACACACAGAAACACTAGGGGGCAGTGAAGAGCAGAGAGCTTAATAGAACGGAGACGAACAGATAGAAACGCTGGACGAACAGAGTGGTCTGCCCTCTAGAGGACGCCTCCAGTAAGACAAGTAGCACATAGGCAAGTATGTGAACAGTTATGCTCGTGGCGCAGTCGGCTGCCTGTGCAAACGCATGACTGAACGGCTAGTATCTCTCCCATACAGGTCCGGATCCAAGCTGGTATCTGAGGAAATCTGGGATTGGGAGGTCTTACCCGAAGCCAAACCTCGCTCTAGTGTATGTGTGAAGCCAGGAAATTCTGCGCTAACTTGACGTTAAGTTTGTGAGCGTCATATAAGGGTGTGGCGGACCCCCAGCCTAACACAGTACCCTTAAAACCCCACCTCAAACCCTCATTCAAAACCTCCGGGCTATAATTAAAACTGCTGCTCCTGCAATCTGCCCACATTCGCGTGCGGTGCGGAGCGCTAACGTAAACCCAGCATATGCAGAAACGAAGCCGCATAGACCCGGCGGTATCTGCTTTGTGGCATCCGAAGTGAGAGATAGGACCTGGTGTGTGTCTCTCTCTCCGTCTGTCAGGGAGTCTTTCTCTCTCTGCTTTACGGCTGCTCTTTATTACTTCTGCTCGTAAGTCACAGGTGCTGCCAGTGCGGCCTGAGACAGCCAAGACTAATGGAGCCAATTAACAGAGCAGCCCGAGCGCAGCTTACCTCCGAACACCTTCCCTCAGCAGACACTCGCCCACAGCTATACATACAGGCATCATGCATACAGTGGGGATGTGCATTCTGACTAATGTGGATATCGGAGCATATGGGTAATGAGCAGGCTGGAGAGGAGCAACGACCGGCTGCACCCAGAAGGAGTCAACCCACAGGAATGAAACTTGGTGGGTAGGTTTGACATGGTGAGACATGCTAATGATTCAGGCTTCACACTCAGCCGCACATGTGAGGTAAGCCAGGACGGGCCTTATCTCTGCACCTGACTGACCCAACAGCCACCATTACAGACCTCCAGTGAGCAGTGGTGTCCTCCATGGGCCCTCCTGTTAGTGCAGCACCATCGGCAGACGGCTGCACCACGCAGGACTACATGCACACAGACCGTTACCACGACTGTCCTTAACACCACGTCACCGTCACCAAAGACTGCAGTGGTGTCGTACCAGACTGTCATGGAGTGACTCAGAATGGCAGCGGGTCATCTTCAGTGACGAGTCCCGCTTTAGTCTTGGTGGAGACGCCCAACGAATCCGTGTGTGGAGGCACCAGTGGTCAGCTGTGGATCAAGCACCGAGATGGACGGTTTTTGTCGTCACACGTCCAGAATAGACCTGGGTGTCCCTCCACCTCCACCCCTACCGGCAACCGAGATCACATCTGCAGGAGCTGTGTGAGGATGTTCAAGCTGCATGGGATGGATTATCACAGGACTCCATCAGGAACCTCTACAGCTCCATACCGAGACGTCTGGCGTGTTGGGTTAGCAAACACGGCGGCCCGACGCCATACTGAGAGGCTATATCCGAAAACACCACATCCACACGTGCCAGAACACCACACACAATGAGACAACACTACCCAGCCACACAGAGACAGGATGAGGCAGAGCAGGTCAAAGGGAAGGAGGGAGGGAGGGACAGACAGAGCAGAGGAGAGGAGAAGAAGAACAGAAGGAGAAGAGAAATCACTTGTTTGCATTGCCGTGTGGAGGAGGAGCGCGCAATCGTTCTCACTTCACAGAGGTCGTAATAACAGGCCTTAGAGGCGTCTGCCCGGGATCAGGACAAATGAACACAGCGGGCTGGGATTCATTTTTCTTCGGCGTGTGGCTCCGGGGGGCTGCACACTCTGCCGCTCTTACGCTCGCTCCACACGTCCCCGCTGACACCGGTTTATCCATAATTCAGCAGCTGCAGTTTTTGGACCTGTTGGATTATTTAAATGTGGCACATTTCTCAGGCCACGCCGGCTGTGATCATAAAGCGCCACTTTGTGTCTGAAGGGCCGGGCCGCGTCTGGCCGGGCCGGGCCACTGCCGCCTAGCAAGCATACCGAGGCACTGTAACGGAGAACCAGTGGAGAACACGAGCAGGGTCACGGTCACAGTGTTCAAACAATGATATGGACAATACAGACCTAATCCTCACGCAGTGTGTGTGTGTGTGGAGCACACAGCACTCCCGTGTCCAACACAATATCAATCTTCCACACCAGAGACCTCCGCTCCAGAGCTCTGAGTCAACCTCATCCACACACGCACATACCTTCCACACGGGCCTCACACCATAAATCACAGCTGGTCAGTCACAATTACAATGCTAACGCTGAACACGGCTTCAAAACGCTGATCAGAACGGTGTGGGCGTGGCCAATGAACAGCCTGATTGACAGCTCAACACTTCTCGCCAGCTACAACACCCCCCACAAACAGAACTAGCATCATGCTAATTCATCAGCAACATCAAGCTAATTGGCTTGGAAGAAGAAGCAATGATAATGTATGGATAAAGGAATGAAGGGATGAAGGAGGAATGTAGGTGATGGATAAAGGAATGAAGGGATGAAGGAGGAATGTTGGTGATGGATAAAGGAATGAAGGGATGAAGGAGGAATGTTGGTGATGGATAAAGGAATGGAGGGATGAAGGAACAGTGTTGGTGATGGATAAAGGAATAAATGGATGAAGGAGGAATGTAGGTGATGGATAAAGGAATGGATGGATGAAGGAGGAATGTTGGTGATGGTTATAAGAATGGAGGGATGAAGGAGGAATGTTGGTGATGGATAAAGGAATGAAGGGATGAAGGAGGAATGTTGGTGATGGATGAAGGAATAAAGGGATGAAGGAACAATATTGGTGATGGATAACAGAATGAAGGGATGAAGGAGGAATGTTGGTGATGGATAAAGGAATGAAGGGATGAAGGAGGAATGTTGGTGATGGGTAAAGGAATGGATGAATGAAGGAGGAATGTTGGTGATGGATAAAGGAATGGATGGATGAAGGAGGAATGTTGGTGATGGATAAAGGAATGAACGGATGAAGGAGGAATGTTGGTGATGGATAAAGGAATGAAGGGATGAAGGAGGAATGTTGGTGATGGATAAAGGAATGAAGGGATGAAGGAGGAATGTTGGTGATGGGTAAAGGAATGGAGGGATGACAGGCAGTTACAGACAGCTAGCTTGTGGTTATGCTGGTTAGCTTTAGCTCGCTAAGTTCCTCTGACACGGTTTTGTGTGGGCGGGGCCAGAGACGTCGGCCCTGTGATTGGTTAGGGTTTTCTACATCCCCTCCGAAACTCATCGTCTCAAGACACCACAGGAACCCTGAACCGCGCGTCCCGGCAGGATTCCGGAAGCGGAGGTGGTGATGTACTCTCCCTGGCGGAGGAGTCGAGGCTGCGGGAACATGACAGGGCTCCGGGACCCAGCAGATCTGGTTAGGGCCCCTTCAAACAGCGGCGCTGGCGATGGGGAGCGTGAACGGCTGAGCTGAAACACCGGGGCCGTGTAAGTATGTGGGCCTTGCCGAAGAAGAAAGGAGGCAGGAGAGAAAAAAAAATCAGGGCAACAGTCGCCATGGCAACAGACAGAGTGCCTTGCCCCTGTGGGAGTTACTCACGAGCGGCTGAAGCGAGCACAGGTGGAGGAGCTTTAGCATCCGGCTCCCTCGCGCTGCTGACCGCTAGGCTGTTCTTCTCTTTCAGGCTCCTGAGGTTCGGATCGGTTATCCGGCAGGGGCGCGGTGATGCTGAGATCGGACCGATGTTTAAACCCACAGCTGGTGGGGTATTTACTGTTCTTTGGAGCGTAGTGTTTCAGACGCTGGGCTGCTGAAGGGCCTCAGGTTAATCCCTCTGTGCTGGTCTATAGGGCTGATCCAGGCCTGTTCAGTGTCAGACGGAATCCTTCATGGGTCTCGGGTATCAAGGGTTACACCTGGATCAGCCCAAATACAGAGAACCACACCCAGTAGAACCGAAACTCCTCCCAGTACAACCGAAACTCCTCCCAGTAGAACTGAAACCCCTCCCAGTACAACCGAAACTCCTCCCAGTACAACCGAAACTCCTCCCAGTACAACTGAAACTCCTCCCAGCAGAACTGAAACTCCTCCCAGCAGAACTGAAACTCCTACAACCCAAACTCCTACTGGTGCAAACAAAACTCCTCCCAGTACAACCCAAACTCCTCCCAGTGCAAAAAAAACTCCTCCCAGTACAACCCAAACTCCTCCCAGTGCAAACAAAACTCCTCCCAGTGCAACCCAAACTCCTCCCAGTGCAAACAAAACCCCTCCCAGTACAACCCAAACTCCTCCCAGTGCAAACAAACTCCTCCCAGTGCAAACAAACTCCTCCCAGTGCAAACAAACTCATCCCAGTACAACCCAAACTCCTCCTAGTGCAAACAAAACTCCTCCCAGTACAACTCAGACTCCTCCCAGTGCAAACAAAACTCCTCCCGGTACAACTCAAACTCCTCCCAGTGCAAACAAACTCATCCCAGTACAACCCAAACTCCTCCTAGTGCAAACAAAACTCCTCCCAGTACAACCCAAACTCCTCCTAGTGCAAACAAAACTCCTCCCAGTACAACTCAAACTCCTCCCAGTGCAAAAAAACTTCTACTGAGGCAAACAAAACTCCTCCCGGTTCAAACAAAACTCCTCCCAGTACAACTCAAACTCTTACTGGTGCAAACAAAACCCCTTCCAGTGCAACCCAAAACTCCTCCCAGTACAATACAGACTCCTCCCAGCACAAACAAATCTCCTCCCAGTACAACACAGACTCCTCCCAGCACAAACAAATCTCCTCCCAGTACAACCAAAACTCCTCCCAGTACAACACAGACTCCTCCCAGCACAAACAAAACTCCTCCCAGTACAAAACAGACTCCTCCCAGCACAACACAGACTCCTCCCAGCACGAACAAATCTCCTCCCAGTACAACCAAAACTCCTTCCGACATGGAATGTCACTGGGTACATGTTCCCTGTCTGTGAGCGGACAGTCATGGAGGATGCACACGTTGAGAATCTAAACAAATGGAAATACGGTAAGCAGCTGCCACAAAACAAGCCAATTTGCATATTCAATTTGCATAACTGGAGACGCATTCAACCTCCGAGTGCACACGCGTGCGGATACAGTCTTCCCAGGTTATGATCCAGATACTAGTCTAAAGTGGCCAGGTGTAATCGGGGTCCAGGTAACGGTATCGTACTGGTGTAATGGTACAGCTGGAGAACATGGTCTGTCACCTGGACATCACACCATTGTTCTGGAAGCACTAGGAGAATTCCGGGTATGCATAAATTTCCATTTCTCTTCTGTAGGAATCAGGGCAGAGAGAGAGCGAGAGAGAGAGAGCGAGAGCGAGAGCGAGAGAGAGAGAGAGAGAGAGAGAGAGAGGCGGAGTGCCCCTGTGCATGCGTGTATTATGCATGTAGCGCGCATATGCTTGCGAGTCCTCAGCCGTGTGTGACGGGGCCAGGACGTCCCGGGAATAATATCCACTAGCTAGATCCCTGTAATCTGTGATAGACTGACACTAGTGTCCGACATAAAGCCCTGCATTAAGCTCAGCCTCCGGGTCAGGAGGGCTCACGCTCCGCATCAATGAGAAACCTCAGACGGCTACAGGAAGCGTCAGGAAGACGTCTCTCACAGCTTAGAAGAGAAGGTCACTGGGAAAGGATGCAGTGGACATTTAATTATGTTAATGGAGGACGGAGGTCTGTGTGCACAGGGTGGAGGAACGTGGTCGTGTATGCTGAACAGGAGGTGCTGAAGAGGTACTACACCATGTTCAAGCAAGCTGGGTAAACTGGCTGGCTGGTATAACGTCCCCACAGTTCACTTAAACAAACAAGGCTGTGTATATGTTAGGGCTAGGCATATCAGTCTGGATGTGTGTGTGTGCGTGTAACAGGTTTACACATCATTGTGGGAACCCAAACCTGGTCATATAGTTATGTGGTGGGGACCTCCTGTCCTTATGGGGACCGTTGCATGTATATTACGATGTGAGGTCAGGGTAAGGTTAAGACTAGGATTAGGGCTAGCATCAGGGCTAGGCTAGTCATAGTAGTTTTGGCTAGTATGGTGTCGGTAAATCTATTTAACATCCCCACAATTCACTAAAACAAATATATCTGTGTATATAAATATATAAGGGGTAGTCATACAGAGTGTGTGTGTGTGTGTGACAGGTTAACATCTCATTGTGGGGACCCAAACCTGATCATATACTGACGTTGTGGGGACCTCTTGTCCATGTGGGGACCTTTGCATATACATTACGTTTTAGGGACAGGGTAAGGTTAAGGCTGGGATTAGGGCTAGGCTAGTAGTAGTTCTGGTTAAGGTCTGTGAAGTCTAGACAGTGCCAGTCTCATAGCCGTCCGCAGGTGACTGCAGGTAAGCTTGTTTGAACATGGTGTAGTACCTGTTCAGTACCTCCCATTCAGTATACATGACCACATTCCTCCAAACCTGAGGCCAAAATGAAGAATAACAGACTCGTGGTAGACACCGCCGCTGTGTCTATGTCCACGAACATAACTAAATCCACTTTTTATTTGGTGATAAGGAAAGGCTTTTATCCACTTCACTGCTGGATGAGCATCCAGGGAACGCACACTCACGGAATGCTGGTTTAACCCTAGCTGATGGATTGATAGATAGATAAACAGATAGATAGACAGAGAGATAGCTCGATTACTTTTTGGCCGAAGCTGAACAAAAGTCATCATCTGGCTGATCACCGACGGTTTTACTGATGTGGTTATTCATTTTGCCACTTTTCTCCCCTGCATAAATTCAACAGGCTGAATCCCAGATACCAGGCAGATGTGGGCCACACGTGGCAAAGATATGGCACTGCTGGCCCACTCTCGGCACTGGCAAAGGGGGCCCACATATTTACAGCTGTCTCAATACAGATCTTGTCCACTTCTGGCACAGATACAGCAGAGTTGCCCATTTTCGGCTAAGGTCCGGCCCTAACGTGGTGCACATCTTGCTACAGGGAGCGGTCCACCCAAGTGCAGTCTTGGGTGGCCCATGGGAATGTGGGCCAGATTTGGGCCAGAACAGTTTGCTATCTGGCTTGTATTTTTGTCCTGGTTGTTAAAGAGAAAATACTAAACACACTTACTGAACACTAAACATCTTACACTGAACATCGCCAAGCGTTCGGTGCATCTCCAATTACTGAGATGTCTATTGTGGCGTGTATAGGTGGAGGTGCTACCTTGCTCCGCCTCCAAAGTGGGCACATGGGCCGCACTGATCACGTCCATGTGTGCAGGAGGGACAGCGTGCCTATATAAACTGGCTCTCTCTGGAGTGTGAAGAGGGAGGACATGGGACAAGGGACCAATAGAGCGGGCCGAGTAAGCCCGGGTTCACTTGTTTTGGTTCCTTTGTTTCATTTGGGTACATAAGGTCAACCAGGTGACTCGCGCTGGGTGTGAGTGTCCCTGGCCACTCCCCCGGCCGGGCCACACAACTAAGATGCATACAACCAAATTAGCATAAACAAGTAACTGCAAATCTGACTTGTTTACTTAGCCCTACCCAGCCCTTAACCAGAACTACTGCTAGCCTAGCCCTAATGCCCGCCTTAACCTTCCCTAAAACGTAATGTGAATGCATTGGTCCCCACAAGGACAGGAGGTCCCCACAACGTACGTATATGACCACAAGGTCCCCACAATGGTGGGTAAACCTGCAACACACACCCATGTGCACACGGTCTGGCCAGGCCTGATTAAACCCACGTGGAATAGGCCTTCACACCAAACAGGAAACCAGTGACATCACATCGTCATGTGTGTTTGGCACATTGGCCTCGTAGCACGGCTCAGTGGCTGTCGAGTAGCTGTCGGTTCCCTCTCGCTGCACTGGTAGAAAAGAGAAAAGGGGGAGGAAAGACGACTCCTCTCCTCCTCCAGCCTCAGCTGGATCCTCCACCGCTAACTGGGAGGCTTGGTCGGAGGGGGGAGCAAGAGGGGTCCTGGTGTGGTGTGTTTGCTTTAGACACAGGGCTATCAGTTTACTCCGCTCCGAGGTGCGCGCTTCGCCTCCCTCGCCGTTCTTTGGCCAGCTGCTTCCTTTATAAATCAACGATTGCATCCTGCAGGAGAGAATGCGACCTGAGGGATGGCCAAAGCAGCTGCATCCAATATTCTCGTCTTATGCACACGGGATAGCCGTGCAGCGTTCCCTGTTCCTCAACGCTCTCGGCGTCGGGGCTAAAACAGGAGCGCGGTGATTGAGGAGCAATCAGCTGACGGTCCCTACTGACCGAGGGCACAGCTAGGGCGGCCACACGTCTGGTTTTAGGCTCCCAGTCCTCCGTCCGGCGCAGTACCTGGACGGACGTGTATCACGTCCATGTCAAAAGACATGCCTTGCATTTCATTGGTTTACCAAGGTCATGTGACGTCATAACCGCAGCTCAGCCCTCTAAACGCTGGTCAGGAGTAAGCTTCCGTCTGACTCACGAATGTCCTCCATTCCACCCAGTTAGGAGAGTAAAGCATCGTGTGGGTCATATAGGTTGGATTGTAATACTGTAGTATCGCGCCCGACTCCGCCCCCTCCCCCTTTACGATCTCCTCTTTCTGGGGTGGCCACTCCGTACCTCTCGACGGCATGACGCCATGCGAACCCAGACATGGCCTGACAGAGCTACCGGTGAAACCGGACCACTATCGGAGTAGAGCTTCATCAGTGTAGGTTATTTGAGGTGGAGGGCTCATACTGGGCTCGTCTGGAATTCCACAACGAGCCGCCTGGCATCCACGGCTTTCCAAGAAACATCAACATCTGCTTAACTCCACCACTGCAGTCGACGGCAAAAGCTGAGAAAACTGAACTCCGGGTGGAACGTTCCACTCACCGCTGGAATGCTGCAGCTGACGGTAGCAGAATATTCCATGGCGGCCCCTTTGAACACTTTGGAATATCCGGTTTGCCAATCGCCCGCCTACCGCAAAAATGTGAACGCACCGTCAGGGGTCTTTCCTGGTCCTGCTGTCTCCTGATACTCATACCTCACTGTACTGGGTTGGGTGATGTCCTCTCAGTGTGGTATTAGCAAACAGACACCGATGCACTGACCATATACCTCTGTCTGTCCAAACCAAGGGGCCACGATAGCCACAAGGGGGCGCTCCATAATGCCCAATACACAATCCCGTTTCCTATCAGTTTACTAACTATTCACAAGCTGAAGATCTCTGGAGATGACTGGCTGCCATTCTGAGTCACTCCATGCCAGTCTGGCACAACGACATTGCGGTCGTGGGCGACGGTGACGTGGTGTACAGGGTAGTCGTCGTTGGGGCCTGCATGCATGTAGCCCTGCGTCGCTGAACGTCTGGAATTGTGGCTGTTGGGTCAGTCAGGTACAGCAATAAGGTAAGACCAAGTGTGACGGCGTGTCTCACAATGTCAACCCACCCACCAAGGTCCAACCTGAGTTTACAGACCAGGTGTCAATATGACGGTGACTAGCCTGTTGACTCTACGGTGACGGACAATAAGGTTACACCGTGAGTGAATGGCTAGACTTCTTCTTGGTTCATAATCCAGGCCGAGCCAGGGTACGCAGAGGACGACTACTGAGAGGCCCAGCTGCTGGGTGAGGCCGGTTGACTGCATCGGAGGGGTTTCAGGGGTCTTACCTCCAGCTTGGTCACCAGCAGCCCTAGAACACGCATGCCTCCAGACAACCCCCACCGGGACCGTGTCATGTAGAGCACAGCCAGGAGAGTCTGTATACACACAGCTCTCTAACGCTCTGCTTTGTCTCACTCCAGTTGGCTGGCTCCTCGCATCAAGAAGCCCTCGCTCTCTCTTTCCTGTCACAGTGAAGTCACTCCAGCTGAAAAACACGGCCAGTCATTCGTCCCCGGAGACAAAGGCAGACATCATCTGCCATGGCAGCGGCAGCCGTCGCTCCCTGCACTCAGACCCAAACATGCCATCCCGATGCATCTTTAATGAACGGGTCTCCTGGAGGAGGTGGAAGATGGCGAGGAAGAGGAGGAGCCACGAGCCATGCCTGGCTTCTTCTCTCTCTAGCCGTAGGTCAGCACTCCGAGAGACGGAGGGACCGGCGCTGTTACCATGGTGATAGAAAACAGATTTTTCCTTAGCCTAAAAAGGGAACGTGTCTCTCGTGACAGGTCTTATTGCTTTCGGCAGGGAGTGCTTCCGGGTTATTCCGACTATACAGCACTGTAGAGAGACTTTGGATCATCACTTACAGGTTGCAGTGAAGTTGGAATTCTCGGCCTAAACCAGAAACATGCCACTGAGAGGTTCGGAAGGCTGTAATGAGAGGCCTCATTCCGATTGCTAGCCAGTGCTTCCGGGTTATTCCTGCTATCCAGCACTAAACAGAAATGGGATCATTCCTTACAGGTTGCAGTGAAGTCAGAATTCTCTGCCTAAACCATGAATGTGCCATTGAGAGGTTCGGAAGGCTATCGAGACAGGTCTCATTCCTATTGGTAGCCAGTGCTTCCGATTTATTCCGACTATACAGCACTGTAGAGAAACTTTGGATCGTCTCTTACAGGTTGCACTGAAGTCGGAATTCTCGGCCTAAACCATGAATGTGTCATTGAGAGGTTCGGAAGGCTGTCATGAGAGGCCTCATTCCTATTGGTAGACAGTGCTTCCGATTTATTCCGACTATACAGCACTGAACTGAAATGGGATCATCTCTTACAGGTTGCAATAAAGTTGGAATTCTCGGCCTAAACCAGAAACATGCCACTGAGAGGTTCGGAAGGCTGTCGTGAGAGGCCCCATTCCGATTGCTAGCCAGTGCTTCCGGGTTATTCCTGCTATCCAGCACTGAACAGAAATGGGATCATCTCTTACAGGTTGCAGTGAAGTCGGAATTCTCGGCCTAAACCATGAAGGTGCCATTCGGAAGGCTATCAAGACAGGCCTCATTCCTATTGGTAGCCAGTGCTTCCGATTTATTCCGACTATACAGCACTGTAGAGAAACTTTGGATCATCTCTTCGGAAGGTTCGGAATGGCTGTCATGAGAGGCCTCATTCCGATTGCTAGCCAGTGCTTCCGGGTTATTCCTGCTATCCAGCACTGAACAGAAACTGGATCATCTCTTACAGGTTGCAATGAAGTCGGAATTCTCTGCCTAAACCATGAATGTGCCATTGAGAGGTTCGGAAGGCTATCGAGACAGGTCTCATTCCTATTGGTAGACAGTGCTTCCGATTTATTCCGACTATACAGCACTGTAGAGAAACTTTGGATCATCTCTTACAGGTTGCAGTGAAGTTGGAATTCTCGGCCTAAACCAGACACATGCCACTGAGAGGTTCGGAAGGCTGTCGTGAGAGGCCCCATTCCGATTGCTAGCCAGTGCTTCCGGGTTATTCCTGCTATCCAGCACTGAACAGAAATGGGATCATCTCTTACAGGTTGCAATGAAGTTGGAATTCTCGGCCTAAACCATGAATGTGCCATTCGGGAAGGCTATCAAGACAGGCCTCATTCCTCTCAGCAGGCAGTGCTTCCGATTTATTCCGACTATCCAGCACTGTAGAGAAACTTTGGATCATCTCTTACAGGTTGCAGTGAAGTCGGAATGGGTTGGAATGGCGGATAACTTCCTCAGATGGCAGTGTTCCTGGCTGCCTGTCCCGGGCAGGCCTCACAGCGCAGGGCGGGTGTGCATGACTGAAAATGGCCAGCTGTCCCGGGAGAACCGAGCCCCTTTCGGCGTCTCTATAAACACTCTCTTGGCAAAGCGGTGGCCTCTCGTCAAGGAACGCAAATAATGTTAACACAGTCTCGTTTCCCCCCGCTCCAAACCTCGGAGACGCGGACCCCCGTTCTGTTTTCCCTTCGGAGTCTCCGAGGCTCCTGCCGCAGTTATTGATGGAGACTGTAAACAGGGAATCTGTCGCGGCCAAATTTCCAGCATGATGTTTTCTTCCCCGCGGCAGCCAGACGTTCCAACACAGACAACATCAGAGGGTCCCGAAGATTCTCGACTTCCCTCTTCCACTACAGAGATGACTCAGTTGCACCAATTAGGCACAAGTGTCAATTAGGCGGAATTGTTCATTATTCCCTATTTAACGTCGAGAGCTTTTTTCGCCACGGATATTTCACTCCTGAATCCTAATACGGACTGATCAGCGTTAGCTCTGAGTCACGGTCCCTGGCAGCCGCTCCGCTTTTTTCATAAAGTGATTATCCTGCTTTAAACGACAATTACCATTCTGAACATCAAAACCAGCAGCGCCATTACGGAACGATGAGGAACGTTTACGTTATCCGCTTCCTGTAGGAATCAGGCGCTCGTATTTAGGTCAAAGCCGTGGAGGAGGGAGTCCAACCTTTTGTCTGACTATGCAATCTTCCTGTACTGCATTCATGTACCTAACACGCCCCCCCCCAACCTCAACACTCCTCGCATACAGGTTCCTCCTCATCGGGAATCTCTCTCTTTGTTCCCCACGCCGCCGACTGTTTAAAGCCGAGTTTAGGAGCGGGATTTCACCGCCCTAGTCAAACAAATGTAGCAGAGACTTAATCCCTACGCCGCGTACCTGCTGTCCCCTGACGTACAGCCAGGCCACCCATCGCGGCGCCCAGGGCTTGGTCGGACAATGCCCCTGCCCTTGTGCCACACACCCACAATACCCTTCATTCAATTAAACTTCCAAACAACAGGTGCTTCCTGTGGAACACCGCTCCCCTGTGATTCCTGCAGCAGTACATCATCCCGCTGTGCTTCCCACACTAACGAGACCCGTAACCCCGGCGCGAAGCCAAGCGCCTTTCCCAGACCGCGCCGCGAGAGCCGAGAGGGGTAGAGGCAGAGCGTCGTCGCCCGCGTCCTCATCTGAATTTCCTCTCGCGCGACCCACAGGGAGAAACCATCTTCCGCTCGCGCGAAGAAAGTCCAATGCACAGGGAGGCGGTTGCCTAGCAACCGGGCTCCTGGAAACGGGCGGCAGCAGCAGCCATTTTTCATTTTCAGTTTCAGATTTGAAACCTAATACCACTGGCTCTGAGAGAGAGAGAGAGAGGGAGAGAGCGCGCGAGAGCGGCACATGTGCGAGCGCACATGAATCAGAGTAATCGCGTTTACGTTCGTTTACACGATTGATTAGCTTCATTTTTGGGCTCCCTTCGTCTCAAATACCTTCATAAACAAAACGCAGATGTGCGCTAATGAATTGAGCAACACAAAGTCTCGTTAGCAAGGCTAGCGGGAGCTGGACCAGAGCCGGGTCAGCATATCGGTGGCCATAGGTGGGTATTAGCACTGTGCTCTTTAGAGATGGCTATTAGCCGGGTATCTTACATGTTAGCTGTCACCCCCCAAAACTGTTTCCATCCTCCGCATCTGTATAGTCAGCTTGATGCTTTTGTGCTTCGCTACAAGCCACAGGCATCTTGATGCACGTTTATACACAGTCGAGTCACATTATTATGACCACAGTCACCGCAGTGAGCACGGACAGCAGCTAGACGGGCCGGGAGTGACTCTGTAAGGTCCTCGTAGGTTGCCACAGGTATCTGGAGCCATGCTGACTGTAGTGCACCCCACAGTTGCTGTAGGGTGCACGGGGGAGGATCCATAGACCGAACACAACGATCGAGGTGGTCCCACAGATGCTCAGTTGGGCTCAAGTCTGAGGGATTAGGGGGCCGGGGAAGTATTTGGAAGTCTTGGTCATGCTTATCCAACTCAGATTTATAACTACAGAGTGCTTTCAGTCAGTGTCAGAGCCCTCTCTATCAGCAGGCCTTTAGAGTTGGGCCCTCAACCCAAGCCATGAAAGTCTCAGTCAAACATTTGCTAGCTTCCCCATAAGATTCTATTCATTTATTAGCACTGAGCTAACAACAACAACTCGCATGTACACCTTTATGTATCAGCGGGGATTACATGCACACAGACCGTTACCACGACTGTCCTTAACACCACGTCACCGTCACCAAAGACTGCAGTGGTGTCGTACCAGACTGTCATGGAGTGACTCAGAATGGCAGCGGGTCATCTTCAGTGACGAGTCCCGCTTTAGTCTTGGTGGAGACGCCCAACGAACCCGTGTGTGGAGGCACCGTGGTCAGCACCGAGATGAACGGTTTGTCGTCACACGTCCCAAAGACCTGGTGTCCCTCCACCCCTACCGCACCATCTGCAGGAACTGCGTGAGGATGTTCAAGCTGCATGGGATGGATTATCACAGGACTCCATTAGGAACCTCTACAGCTCCATACTGAGACGTCTGGCGTGTTGGGTTAGCGAACACGGTGGCCCGACGCCATACTGAGAGACAGACTTCTGTATGTGTAGCTCAATAAGTATTGATCATATCAGTCTAAATTTATCATCAGTTATTGATCCTGGTCACCTTTATCCTCCTTCCCAATAGCATCCCCAATCCCACTATTGAGCAACGACCTATTGATCAATCCGCTGATCATATTCCCAATCAATGACGTATGTAGGATTTCCAAAATGCCTTTTATTCTTAAATTGGTTCCACTCATTGGAAATCAACACGTGATTGGTTGATTCCTTTGCGTCTTCCTAATTACGCTGATGATTCATTTAATGGCCTCCGGAAGTCCTGACCAATAGGAGAGCTCGCTCAGCTGTATCTAGAATTCCTAACAGAATTACCGATAGGCCAATTTTCCATTACCTGTTTCAGGAATTCAACCTTATCGGCAGACCCCAAAGGTCCTCTCCTGGTTCAAACAGACTTCCACACAGTCAGCCACTGAACGAACGCTATGATTAGTCACTTCCTCCGAGCCTTCCTTACCTGCATTCACCTCTAAATCCCGCTAGCTCCGATGCCCTTTATAACCGCCACACGGGGTGTTTGGAAAGATTAGCCGGCTGCCATTCCGGGCCTTATAAAAGGCCTTCAGTGCTTGTTGGGTTACCGGAGTATATGCCACTGTGGAGAGCCGGCGAAGGAACACCGTGTCTCATGTCCTTACGTGCAGCCATAAACCCATGTCAGCACGGACACGGGAAGACTAATGAGGAACAGGACAGTCCGTTTATGATCGCTGGCCATCTCCACTTATATTCATCTCAGCTCCAGTCTCCGCCGAGTCACATGGAGAGGACAAAGGCAGTATTGATGTCAACGGCAATACCCATCACATGTACAAAGGAAAATACCACTCAGTTGGAATCAGTGCACGACGAGCGTTTGAGTGAAAACAGACCCGGGAGTGCTAACAGGAACTGTATGTGAGCGACAGTAAAGATCTCGGAGAGATCTGTAAGGAATTAGAGCTTTGTTTTCTCGTGGGGAGCTAATCCTGAATACACTGTAGATGATAGAGCCCCCCCCCACCCGTCGACTACCCCCGAGAACTGGGCTGACGCAGCCAAAAATGGCAGGAATGTTTCCCCCTGTGGTGAACACAACCTCAGACACAGACATCTATTGTGATCAACTACGTCACATCCACTGAGGGAAGATGGATCCTCGGGCCGTTTGAACAGCGCTCAACCCAAAGTGCTCGGACCTCTAAAGGAATTCACCGCCCGGTGATCGGACCTCTCCGTCGGAAACGGCATCGGCAACCTGAACAGGTTTATGGGGTAACGAGGAAGACCCTCCAGACCCTCCAGTGTGACTGTTCTAAAGCTAATGCTAGGAAAGCTATCATAGCCAAAAGCTGGTAACGGTGATGCTAACCTTAGCGGTGCACCCTTACACTGGAGTGGAGTAAACACGACACAACATGAACCCCTGGGTCTGATCGGTGTACCTGACTGACCCAACAGCCATCCAGCGAGCAGTGGTGTCCTCCATGAGTCATCCTGTTAGTGCAGCACCATCGGCAGACGGCTGCACCACGCAGGACTACACCCACACAGACCGTTACCACGACTGTCCTTAACACCACGTCACCGTCACCAAAGACTGCAGTGGTGTCGTACCAGACTGTCATGGAGTGACTCAGAATGGCAGCGGGTCATCTTCAGTGACGAGTCCCGCTTTAGTCTTGGTGGAGACGCCCAACGAATTTGTGTGTGGAAGCACCGTGGTCAGCACCAAGATGAACGGTCTGTAGTCACACGTCCAGAAGACCTGGTGTCCCTCCACCTCCACCCCTACCGCACCATCTGCAGGAACTGTGTGAGGATGTTCAAGCTGCATGGGATGGATTATCACAGGACTCCATCAGGAACCTCTACAGCTCCATACCGAGACGTCTGGCGTGTTGGGTTAGCGAACACGGCGGCCCGACGCCATACTGAGAGACAGACTTCTGTATGTGTAGCTCAATAAATATTGATCATATCAGTCTAAATTTATCATCAGTTACTAATCCTGGTCACCTTTACCTTCCTTCCCAACAGCATTCCCGATCCCACACCTCCTTCTGGGAATACCTGTTCTGTTGAAAATGAGCATCAAAAACTGTGAATACAATAATTCGTATTCCACCCTTCGTTTACTGAGCTGCGCTAAATTACGCTCTCTTGGAATCTAGGTTCTGATGTGTGGCGGTTGGAGGTGGAACTGCTGCTTGAGCCTCAGGCCATTTGTGTAAGGCTCCTCCCCTGATTAGAGACAGGACACTGTAAAAACTTTCCAAGCCAGAGAGAGAGAGAGAGAAGGAGGGAGAGGACTTCAGAGAGGATTCTGGACATGACTGGAGAGGGAATGCTGGCTGGGAGAGCTCTGGGTAAACTGA
This sequence comes from Prochilodus magdalenae, assembly GCA_024036415.1. NCBI lineage: Eukaryota > Metazoa > Chordata > Actinopteri > Characiformes > Prochilodontidae > Prochilodus > Prochilodus magdalenae. The sequence continues at coordinate 155,098 of JAMWET010004593.1, read as the reverse complement.
AGTTGAGGTGCCAGTGCTAATGCCCGTGCTGGTTCCCTCATTAGAGAATGGACTCCGGTGGGATATGAGAGTTCCCGAGTTCAGCTCCGTGCCAGGATTCCAGTCTCCTTGGATTCTTTTGATTGCAAGTGTGATCATCTGAAGCCTGAACTGGAAAAGAAGAGCACAGGAGGGCCAACCACTTCACGTGGCGATGGCAGTGCCACACCCCTTCGCTGCTTGCGTCACAAGGTTCACAGGGTACCGATTTTTCCGAACGCGTACCCGTTTTCTTTTTGCGGTGGGAAAGCGCAGGACGGTTCAATACTGCCACCGGCACCGTGTTGGTGGTCGCCACCGGACGACACTGTCACAACAACAGTAACTATTCCCTATAACTACGATCCCAGCTCCCATTTACTACAGCTTCTTCAGGAGGGCAGCAGAAGTAGGATTCAGATCTGAAGCCGAATTAAAATCCCTTTCAGCAAGACACGAAAAGACCCGGCATCAGGCGGGAAATAAATATGATCCAGAATAAAGTATCTGTACAGTGGGTGGGTGCGTCTGTGGGATCCTGGATCGCAGGCAGAATCCCGCAGCTGACAAACACATTCTTCATACCGGACCATCACACATGCACACGCAGATGCACCGAGAGAGTGGCCCCATAGAGTAACACGGTAACCTAACACCAGGGGAGCAGGGAGCCACGCCTGGCTGCTCAGGGCAAAGAGGAGAAAGAGCGAGAGGGAGAGAGAGAGAGAGAGAGAGAGAGAGAGAGAGAGAGAGGGAGAGGGAGAGAGAGAGGGAGAGAGAGAGAGAGAGAGGGAGAGAGAGAGAGAGAGGGAGAGAAAGAGGAAGGGAAAAAGAGAGAGGAGAGAGAGAGAGAGAGAGAGGGAGAAAGAGAGAGAGGGAGGGAAAACTGGGAGGGAGAGGGAGAGACAGCTAGAGAGAGAGAGAGAGAGAGAGACAGAGAGAGAGGACAAGAGATGGAGGGAAAGAGAGAGAGAGAGAGGGGACAAAAGACTGGGAGGGAAAGAGGTAGAGAGAGAGTGGATGAGAGACTGGGAGGGAGAGCGAGAGAGCAAGAGAGAGAGAGCGCGAGAGAGAGAGAGGACTGGGAAGGAGAGAGGGAGAGAGAGGGAGGGAGAGGGAGGGAGGGAGAGACAGAGAAAGAGAGAGAGAGGGAGAGAGAGAGAGTGCGAGAGAGAGAGAGAGAGAGAGAGCGCGCGAGTGAGAGAGCGAAAGAAAGAGAGGACTGGGAAGGAGAGAGGAAGAGAGAGAGCGCGAGAGAGAGAGAGGGAGAGAGAGAGCGCGAGTGAGAGAGCGAGAAAGAGAGAGGACTGGGGGGGAGAGAGGGAGAGAGAGGGAGGGAGGGAAAGAGAGAGAGAGAGAGAGAAAGAGAAAGAGAGAGAGAGAGAGAGAGAAAGAGAGAGAGAGAGAAAGAGAGAGAGAGAGAAAGAGAGAGAGAGAGAGAGAGAGAGAGAGAGAGAGAGAGAGAGAGAGAGAGAGAGAGAGAGGACTGGGAAGGAGAGAGTGTACAAGCTGAACTGTGATGGAAGCGGATGTCTCATTGGGACTATGACGCAGCAGCTCCAACTCCATCCGACGATAAAAGGACAACAACAGCGGAAGACTAAAACCCTACGCTGGACTGATGTTCCCAGGGGGTCCGGTGGGCGACAGCGATTCACCGCGCCCCTTACCCGCCGGACATCTCCAAACCGCTAGCGTCACAGCCGTGTCCAGTCGACAGAGGGCGGCCCAACCTGCTCCACCAGGAAGCGAATAAAGGGCTGAGCCCGTCCCGGATCATGTGACGCTACCTTCAGCACACAACGCTAGTGTCAGGATGAATGAACCTTCTGGAAATCTGCTGAACGGGTGCACGGAAGCCCTGCCAGCGCGCGAGCCAGGCAGGGACGAAGAGAGACAGCGGGATAGGGAGAGGGGAACGGCTGTTCCAGGGCGGGGCGAGCTGTAGATGGAGGGAGCGGTAACTCTATCCCCCCTGCCGTCTTTGTGTGCACCAGAGAAAGGCCTGTTAGCGCACACATTACACACGGCGGCCGCCACACGGCGAGCGCGCCCACGGGAGAAACGCCGGTGTGCACAGATGACCGGGCACGCCTGGCGCGTCCTTTAAACCCCATCTGCCTCCTCACCGTGACCCGTCAGCGCAACGTACGGGGGACACACGACGGAGCTGGTCCACCCAGAGACGGCCAAAGCTCCTTAGCCACACTGTCTCCCAACGAGTGTCTGGATTTGCCCATTGTCGGGGCTTTCACGGGGGAGGCCGACTAACTGCCCGACTAAATGTCATCCCAGCCCAGTGCACTGTGCGTCTGGGTTGCGTCCACCCCCGGCCCACGCCCCTACTCCAAGTCGCCTCCTTTACAGTGCCTTCACCGAAGACTTTCACTGGAGGCCTGTGAAGTACCGGTGGCTATCAGCCACCACCAAGTATTAAAGCAGCTTAGTCTCCCTTTGGAGACTCGGGATCCTCCGGTGGCTAAAAAAAGACTGGAGTGGAAAAGAAAGGAAGGAGGAGGGGACAAAAGGACAACTCTTATCTACCATTACTTCCTGAAAAGGGGCTTTTGTTTGAAGCCTGATATCTAGGAGTTTCAAGAGGCCCACGGCGAGAAGGGAAGAAGCCTGGGGGGGCGGGTTACATAGAGAGGCTGCTCAGGGACAGAACTCCGCCCAAATGCCGTTGGAGAGGGTGGGTGGCCACAGCAGGGAGATGTGTGTAGCCCAGTGCTTCCCAAGTGCATACACAGGGACACCATGGTGCCTGGCAACTAGCAATGTAGGGTTACAAACATTCGGAATGCAGGCTGGGAATATGTAGTGCTCGGAAAACACTCGTTCAGTACGCATCATCAGAGGGAAGCGCTCTTCAAAGTCCATAACCCGGGTTCACACTAGCAGGAGTAGCAGGGATTATGGGAGTAGTAGGGATTACGCACCAAGGGGCAAGCGACACGGCGGCAGAGCGACAAGCCTATCAAGCTGAGGTGTTCCCAACGTCATGCGAATGAATCATGATGGAGTGAACTGACATTCTAAACGACCAGGATTTGGTTCAAGTGTGGTTATGTGTTGCCACCCGTGCCGTAAAATACGGAATCGTCCTTTATTTGGCAATTCAATGATTTGTTCCGATTTTCCGTAGATGTCCGATACTTACGTCTGTCACACACACATGAACGCTAAATCTGATCTAATTCACCAGAATAGCTCCAATACACCACGCCATTTGTTCAGTTTTTCCGTAGATCTCCGATATACACGTCTGTCACACACACATGAACGGTAAATCTGATCTAAATCACCGGAATAGCTCCAATACGGGGGCAATTTGTTCCATTTTTCCATAAATGTCTGATATACACGTCTGTTACACACAATTGAGCGCTAAATCTGATCTAAATCACCGGAATAGCTCCAATACGGGGGCGATTTGTTTCGTTTTCCATAGATGTCCGATATACACGTCTGTCACACACACAATAACGCTAAATCTGATCTAAAATCACCGGAATCAGCTCCAATACGGGGGCAATTTTTTCGTTTTTTCCCTAAATGTCCAATACTCATGTCTGTCACACACACATAAACGCTAAATCTGATCTAAATCACCGGAATAGCTCCAATACAGCACGCTATTTGTTCCGTTTTTCCGTAAATGTCTGATATACACATCTGTCACACACAATTGAAAGCTAAATCTGATCTAAATCACCGGAATAGCTCCAATACACCACGCTATTTGTTCCGTTTTTCGTAGATGTCCGATATACACGTCTGTCACACACACATGAACGGTAAATCTGATATAAATCACCGGAATAGCTCCAATACAGCACGCTATTTGTTCCGTTTTTTTTTTTCTTTTACACATCTGTAGATGTCCGATATACACGTCTGTCACACACACATGAACACTAAATCTGATCTAAATCACCGGAATAGCTCCAATACAGCACGCTATTTGTTCCGTTTTTCGTAGATGTCCGATATACACGTCTGTCACACACACATGAACGCTAAATCTGATCTAAATCACCGGAATAGCTCCAATACGGCACGCTATTTGTTCCGTTTTCCGTAGATGTCCGATATACACATCTGTCACACACACATGAACGCTAAATCTGATCTAAATCACCGGAATAGCTCCAATACAGCACGCTATTTGTTCCGTTTTCCGTAGATGTCCGATATACACATCTGTCACACACACATGAACGCTAAATCTGATCTAAATCACCGGAATAGCTCCAATACGGGAAGCGATTTGTTCCGTTTTCCGTAGATGTCCGATATACACATCTGTCACACACACATGAACGCTAAATCTGATCTAAATCACCGGAATAGCTCCAATACAGCACGCTATTTGTTCCGTTTTTCGTAGATGTCCGATATACACATCTGTCACACACACATGAACGCTAAACCTGATCTAAATCACCGGAATAGCTCCAATACAGGGGCGTTTTGTTCCTTTTCCTGGATGTCCGATATACACATCTGTCACACACACAAGAACAATAAATCTGATCTAAATCACCAGAATAGCTCCAATACACCACGCTATTTGTTCAGTTTTTTCGTACATGTCCGATATACACGTCTGTCTCACACACATGAACACTAAATCTGATCTAATTCACCGGAATAGCTCCAATACGGCACGCTATTTGTTCCGTTTTCCGTAGATGTCCGATATACACGTCTGTCACACACACATGAACGCTAAATCTGATCTAAATCACCGGAATAGCTCCAATACAGGGGCGTTTTGTTCCTTTTCCTGGATGTCCGATATACACATCTGTCACACACACATGAATGCTAAATCTGATCTAAATCACCGTAGCTCCAATACAGCACGCTATTTGTTCCGACGATGCACGTAGATGTAAAATCACGTAGTTAGGGGCGAGGCAGAAAATCTGATCTAAAATCACCGGAATAGCTCCAATACACCTATTTGTTCCTTTTTTCCGAAACACCATCTGTCACACACACACAGTCTGATCTAAAATCACGAACCTCCACACACGCTAATCATGAGTCCGATATACACTCTGCACACACATGGGGGATCTAATTCACCGGGAATGTCCAATACGGCACGCCCGTGTCCGATATACACGTCTGTCACACACACATGAACGCTAAATCTGATCTAAATCACCGGAATAGCTCCAATACAGCACGCTATTTGTTCCGTTTTTCCGTAAATGTCCGATATACACATCTGTCACACACACATGAACGCTAAGTCTGATCTAAATCACTGGAATTGCTCCAATACAGCACGCTATTTGTATACCACCGGAAAAGCTCCAATACAGCAAGCTATTTGTTCCGTTTTTCGTAGATGTCCAATATACACGTCTGTCACACACACATGAACGCTAAATCTGATCTAAATCACCGGAATAGCTCCAATACGGTACGCGATTTGGTCCGTTTTTCCGTAAATGTCCGATACACGCACCTGTCACACACACATGAATAAAGTGTGGACGAAAGTTGTGGAGATCATTGCTGTCTCTGGGGAGTGTGGTCGCTCAATAGCTAGCTAGGTTGGCCAGTATGCTAACCGGCCACTAAAGGTAGCCGTGATCGCAGTAGTTAGCATTGGTTGCCGCCTAATCCGTACGTCAGTAATAGTATGGGCTTTCAAAGCTGGCTAGCTTTCCTGGACCTTGCACACATGTGACGACTTGATCGGACTGGAACACACCCATAAGAGACACACTTGGGGGGATGTTAGCGGGGACTTGTCGACTGCTAGTGTAAACATAGTAGGGCGAGGCAGAAAGCAGTTCTAGCGCTAACAGACAAACACCTCTGGTCTACTTTGGAAAACCCATCGGCCCAGTCGAAAACGAACCTCACACAGCCAATCATGAGCTACTTACACTGCACTGGGGGGACGCCCTGTCCAGTCTGTCTACTGTTTACTTACACCATCGTGCTAGCATGGCCCTAGACAGCGCGTTTTTCCAAAGTGGCTTCAAACACCGGCCCACCAGTCTGGACCCTTACTAGGGCTAATACCGCTGGTTAGCCTGAGCATGCACTGTGCTATTACCCTCAGATACCTGGAGCAAAGCCTCCCTGTGGCTGTGATAGATGAAGATGAAGGACCGTTAGCATTTCTCTGTTGGTCTAAAGGACTGGCTACATGTGACCTACTGTGGTTTAAATGCCGTGTGGCGGACTGTGACGCACTAAGGGGATGAGTTGTGCTCGCTGAGTCACTGAGTGCCAGTGCATAGCGCTGTGGCTTGTTGCCATGTGTAAGCTATGATTTAAAATTTTTGTTGCACACTGCACAACGTGATGCATCTGGTGGCTTCTACAGAAGAGGCCATGAAGAAGCTCCTTGGTATGCAAACTGGTCAGGCAGTGCCACCCAGCCGAGGTAGATGAAGCAGCATCAGAGCGCACAGGATGGGCAGTAGCTCCGCATTAGACCACACAGTTTGGACAGTAGCTCCGCATCAGAGAGCACAGGATGGGCACTAGCTCCGCATCAGAGAGCACAGGATGGGCACTAGCTCCGCATCAGAGCGCACAGGATGGGCAGTAGCTCCGCATCAGAGCGCACAGGATGGGCAGTAGCTCCGCATCAGAGCGCACAGGATGGGCAGTAGCTCCGCGTCAGAGCGCACAGGATGGGCAGTAGCTCCACATTAGACCACACAGTTTAGACAGTAGCTCCACATTAGACCACACAGTTTAGACAATAGCTCCACATTAGACCACACAGTTTAGACAGTAGCTCCACATTAGACCACACAGTTTGGACAGTAGCTCCAAATTAGACCACACAGTTTGGGCGGTAGCTCACCTCGGGCAAAGAAAACACAGAGACCGTCGGCTCTAACTATCGGGTCAGTGGTGCAGGACAGAAGCTGGGAGCCCACTGCTAAATCACCCCTTCAAGATAGCAGGTGTAAAATGCCAGCATCTGTCACCGTCACCCTGCCAAGTCAGCATGCATCTGTCCAAATCACCACAGTTGGGTGGCACAATTGGAAAACTGAAACAGCCAGTTCAATCCCAATGACCTGGAACCTCAAAGGGTCCCTCCACTGAGAACCAACCGCACCCCCTCCACTTCAAACAGCGTGCCGAGGAGCAGAATGAAGCGAGCGGTCCTCTGCGATAGCCGGTGTTTGCTAGCGTGTGTCGGAGTCTGTTGGAGCACATATGGTTACTGATAGAAACTGGGAAAGGGGGTGGGAATGCGAGTACTTAGCTCCTTCAGAAAGACGTCATCTGTCTCTTTGAGGATGAAGGCACGATCAGTGGTGCGATCAGGAGGCGAGTGTGGGCTGCAAGCCGGGTGCTCGCTCCGTCCTTATCTCAGCCTCAGAGCCATGCGAGCGGCCCCTTTCCTGAGCGCCCACGCCGCGATAAAGGACAGGATGAAAGAGCCTGGCGCTACGGCACATTGAGACGAACACCTTAATTACCTACAGAGGTTCGCACGATGCCAACAGCCCGGGATCACCGCTCCTTTCGTACGAGGGGCCGCCGTGGGCTGAGAATCGCCGGCCCCGGTGGCCCGAAAAGGAGGCACACGGGCCGATGATGAACTGAGTAACAGGGCGGGTGGTAAAGTGGGATACCGCTCAAGCAGAACACGATGATCGAGCGCCCACACTGGCAGTACACCGTAATCATCGCTTGCATCAGCACACCCGTAGCCGTAGCGATGCTAAGCGATCTACAGAGGGAATTAAACGGGATGAAACGGAACGAAATTGGGTCAGGAAACACATAACTCAACTCAAAGTAGCTGACGGCAAAGCCCACCCCCCAGGACCCTAGGGTGCCGTGTGGGTCCATGCAAAACGAGCTCCCATGGGACCGAGTGCCGTCGCGCCCATACCGAGGTCTTCACATGCTCCCGAGCTCTGAAATAGGGCCTGCGCAGAGGAGGCCTATGAATAGAGTGCATTGTCATCCACGGGTCTTAATGTGGCCACAGTCTCAGAGACAGAGCCTCTGGCTGCCTTAGCTGAATAATTAAAGGCGAGGGCCTGCCTCCAGAGAAGCAGGGTGCAGAGGAGAGCAGCAGGCGGCCTCTTATGACTCATGTGCCTTTCTCTCTCTCTCTCTCTCTCTCTCTCTCTCTTTCTCTCTTCTTTCCTTCTCTGAGGGCTTAAGCATGTGTGTGCAGAAGCATGGTGATAAGCCATGATGCTTCTACCATCTGATTCCTTCTGCGTTCCTCCGCCGGGAGTTGGGGGGGGTGGATAGAGTTCTATAGCTGATGGTTTGGCCAGAGACCCAAAACGACAGCCCTTCAGCATCTGTCGTACAATATCCCAAATTCTTTCCCCTGCACTCCTTCGATTTCCCTCTTTCCGTGCTCCACCCTGCGGTCCGATCCCTGCACACTCTTTAGTTGCTAAGCTGTTGCCCATGCCATCCCTCTACCTCACCCTGCCTCCATCTTTGCCCCTTTTTAGAGGCGGGCCGCTGGCCGAAACCCCAAAAACCCTCGGCCACTGATGTTTGAACAGTGCACGGCGAGATCGAAAACACTGAAAAGGCACATTCTTTCCCATGTGGGGAATGTCAAATTGAAAACAGAGTCAGGCAGCCATTTCCCCGCCCCCCCTTTGTTTGGGAGGAAACGGTCCTGAGCAGCGTCTTTCTCTCTGTAAATACGGGATCCTAGTGATCCCAGGGATCGTACATCTGGTCCTGTTGCTGGATCAGGATCTGACGCTGACATAAACCTGGAGAACGTGCCACATTTCTAGGCCTTCTGGCTTTATGTGCTGCGGGTAAAAGCTGGAAGAGCTCCGGCGACACACCCAAAACGCTGCTGGGCCTTTACAGCCCCATTTCAGATTCTGCAAATAGTGGGAATGCCTTCTGCTCTTGGCCATATCAAATTCCAGTTGGCCTAATATCCATACAAATTCCTCCTTCCCACTGCTCTAAACACTGGTCCCTTTTCTCTGGTGTTCAGCAAAAATGGCCTGAAGATAGAGCTGGTGGTGAACAATAAGCATACAGAGCTCAACGTCTGTTAGGTGGAATACTGTACCATGGCTAACAGCAGCTAAACCTTTGGAAATGGAAAATGAAACCAGGGATCGTCAATACTCAGAGGAACAGCAGGGGGCGCTCTCTCAGTATTCCTAATCAAGGTGACCAGGATCAATAACTGATGATAAATTTAGACTGATATGATCAATATTTATTGAGCTACACATACAGAAGTCTGTCTCTCAGTATGGCGTCGGGCCGCCGTGTTCGCTAACCCAACACGCCAGACGTCTCGGTATGGAGCTGTAGAGGTTCCTAATGGAGTCCTGTGATAATCCATCCCATGCAGCTTGAACATCCTCACACAGTTCCTGCAGATGGTGCGGTAGGGGTGGAGGTGGAGGGACACCAGGCCTTCTGGACGTGTGACGACAAACCGTTCATCTCGGTGCTGACCACGGTGCCTTCACACACGGATTCGTTGGGCGTCTCCACCAAGACTAAAGCGGGACTCGTCACTGAAGATGACCCGCTGCCATTCATGGAGTCACTCCATGACAGTCTGGTACGACACCACTGCAGTCTTTGGTGACGGTGACGTGGTGTTAAGGACAGTCGTGGTAACGGTCTGTGTGCATGTAGTCCTGCGTGGTGCAGCCGTCTGCCGATGGCGCTGCACTAACAGGACGACTCGTGGAGGACACCGCTGGCTTCACTCTACAGAAAACCCCCGCACCTCCTCCTGGAGCAACAGAATTCCCAAACACGTCACATGTGCTTATCGTCCCGTGAAAGAAACCCTGACTGAGCAAAGGCCTTGCCCGAGCTATTTCTATTACTACCTCCGGATTGATTTGCCTGTTAAATCCCAGGCCTTGCCGGCGCAGTTCATGTTTACTTGTTGGCGAAATAAGAGCACATTAGAGCTAAGGAGCCGAGTCGATTGCTCTGAAGAGGGCGACGGGGAAAAAGGTATTGATTCCAGGTTACAGAATCTCTCAGGACTGCTCAAACCAACGAGGTGACTTAGACGCCGCCGTATTTCTCTCGCTCCCAGACGGCGGCGAACAACCCGACGCTGCTCGCTCCGGCTGATGCTTAATGCCACCTCTGAGACTAACACCACTTTTGACAGAGGTGATATTACCGCTCGGCAAGGGAAAAGCCCGGAGGAGCAGATCTCCAAAGGAGCCGAACACAAGAGCATTGTTTGGGAGCGCCGCTCTGATGTAAACACAGGGACCGGAGCGGACCACATGACTGCATTCCTGCTCAGGGAGCACACAGGATTCAGGCAAGCAGGGGGACAGGGGGACAGATAGACTGATAGGAGGGCTTCTGCTGTACGGTCTAAGCCTGGCACGTTCTCCTCGCTCGCGTGGAACACTGCAGGACGGCACCGCACGCAAGGCCTTACTGTAAAGTCTTACTGGGAAGTCTAGAACCATGCAAAGCGGAGGGTCAGTCCTTGACTCTTTGACTGTTCTGGTAAACGACCAACAGTAGCAGTGGCGGTACAATGCTGGCCTTTGTTCTCCTACATTAGCCCGGTTATGTGACAGAGAAACATTTGCATGAGATTTACATTAGTCCCGCAAGCGCTCTTATCCTGGAGCAACTCCAGTGTGCAGTCCATAGAACAGCCAGACCGAGAACTGTTCTATTCACCTAGAAGACACAGGACATGAGGTACTGACCGTACAACGAAACGAGCCCTTTCCCCTTATTTGGTGAGCTCATGAATAATCTAATGAGCTCTGCTCTGATTGGCTGGTTTACATCGGGGAGCCACCCATGATGATCAACACAGAAGGAACGTAGAATACACAGAATAAGCCTCTGTGTAAATAAGCTCCCTCATGCTATTTGGTTGGCTATGCTAGTTAGCTTGGAGCTAATGCTAGTAGCTAACGTTAGCAATGCTAGCTACTGGGTTTCCATCTGGACACCAACACACAGTAGATTAAAGTTGATCCTCACTGTGGAGCTCTCAGTTTAAGATGATCTGCTCCAACCGGCACACACGGATACAATCAAACAGCATGGCTGGACTTACAGGCTGCTGTTAGGGTGGTGGTGCTAGTAAAGGTGGAGCTGCTCGTCTCTTCAGCGTCAAACGCTGAGCGGAGCTGCTCCATATTGTCTAAGGAAGCTTGGGAAGCTGGGCAGCCTGCAGGATTAGAGATGTGGGAGCTGAAGTTCCTGTTCTCCAGCTTGTTTCGCTAATTTTCCGTTCCACCTTAAATGGTGTCTCTAGGTGTGCAGGTTCTGGGTTTGTGTTGGTTCTGTTTGATTCTCTACTCTACTGGAACCATGTCTCCCAAACTCCAGATCAGATATTGTATTAGATCTGTGTATTTAGAAAATCACTAATGACCTCCAGAAGCCTGTTTTTAGAACCATGCCCGCTGTGCGTTTCACCCCAGCCACCGCTCGCCAGTCTCTCTGTAGGTCACCTGAGGTCATCTTACGGTGGGTAAGGGACATTGGAATGAGGTGGCGCTCATCACGGTCAGTAGAGAGTGGGTTTGGCCCTCTGCCAGTCTGTAGCTGTGTTGTCCTGTGTGTTTGCTGCTGGACCTTGTTCTTATGAACCAGACGCTCACTGTATCTGCCAGTAAAGCTAGAACCCAACCTTCGGTTCCTCACTGAGAGACTCTGGCTCCCAATGGAACCATCCTGGTTAATAAATAAAAAGAAAAATAAACCCACCAAAGTAAACAGTGCCCCATTCTTCAGCACCCTTGAGTAGTAATCCGTGGTCAGTGATATCTTTATTACTGTGGTCAAACATGGCAGCCTAGGAGACGGGAGATCTGGAAAGAGCAGCTGTGTTAGACTTGGGCCGAGCTATTGCTTGCATCACGTGCAGAGCTGGACGTTGGAGACCTTCAGCTTGAGTGCCTTGGATGACTGCAGCACTGGTTATGTCATGTGTGCGGGGACTGTTTATTGTGACAGGTCGATGAGTGAAGGAGCTAAGGAAGCCGGTGACCTTCAGCTTCAAGTATGTAGTGAAATCATCCCGAGTATGTGGGTGGAGGTGGAGTGACTCCAGAAAAGAGGAAAGAACAGTGTGCACGGGTTAGACATACACACCGGTCATCCACACGTACTGTACATTGTATAAGCGCCACCGTCCATACAGGACACTCTGTAGGTGTACAGGTCCAGACTGTAGTCCATCTGTTTCTCTGTATACTGTATTACCCTGTTCTTCAATGGGCAGGACCCCCACAGGACCACCACAGAGCAGGTATGATGTGGGTGGTGGATCATTCTCAGCACTGCAGTGACACTGACGTGGTGGTGGTGTGTTAGTGTGTGTGGTGCTGGTGTGAGTGGATCGGACACAGCAGTGCTGCTGGACACCTCAGTGTCACTGCTGGACTAAGAATCGTCCACCAACCAAAACTGTCCTGTGGGCAGCGTCCTGTGGGCAGCGTCCTGTGGGGCAGCGTCCTGTGGGGCAGCGTCCTGTGCCCACTGATGAAGGACTAGAGGATGACCAACACTGCACTGTGCAGCAGCAGATGAGCTATCGTCTCTGACTGTCCATCTACAAGGTGGAGCAGCAAGGTAGGAGTGTCTAATAGAGTGGACAGTGAGTGGACACAGTGTCTAAACACTCCAGCAGCACTGCTGTGTCTGATCCACTCACACCAGCACCACACACACTACCACACCACCACCACGTCAGTGTCACTGCAGTGCTGAGAATGATCCACCACCCACATACTACCTGCTCTGTGGGGGTCCTGAATGAACTACACTACTCCTATATGCCTTAACCAGCAAATCACAAACTATCTAGAACGTCTATGTGATAGTACCGGTTCTAGGACTCTAGATAGCAGAAGCTAGACCACGTTTTCATCTCATGACATCAGCACAGACAGAAAACAATCCAGGCTACGCCGCACACAGCAGTGATTATCTTCCTCCCCCTGAGATCCGAAGGTGGGCAAACAGGCATCGGCATCAGCCTGGTCCTGCAGCCGCACCACGTCAAACAAATAACCCAGCAGCACAAGCAACAGGACGAGGAACCACCGGCACTGCCCTAAACCCAACACATGTACACACGACGAGCGAGCGAGAGAGAGAGTCCTGCAGCTGTTGTAGCACATGTAAGTGCAAACAGGGCTATTCCTGTATCGCATTCTTCGGCGCTCAGGCCCAGTGATGTCATGCAGGATGCCAGGTGTCTCCCTTTCCTATTTACTTTAGCATACGGTTCTGCACTCTGGGCTAGCGGACAGACGGACAGAGAGGCAGCCCGCATATTTGTCCTGACAGGGGAAAGAGCTAACGCCGCTTACTGCGCAGAAGAGTCAAAGGTGGCCTTTTACAGGATGTGGAGATCTGGGCCAGGCCTAGCTGAGCTAGTCATGATCAAAACAGTAGTTAATCACGGCTGCAGAACAATAGCCGAGAATGTTAATGGTGGCGTTAATAATGATTATGTTACTGTAGATACGTTATATCAGTATTCTGCTCATCTTGGGTTCGAAGAGGACGGAGAAACGGGCCAACACCAGCGTCCTAACCTGTCACCGAGTCCTGGCTCAGTAATATTTACACCAACAATATTTACACACATAAACAACACAGCAACAGAAACCAAAATGGCGGACTGGGCGGAGAAATCGAGCGTTCCGGGCTGTGAAAAGGAATATCGGTCCCTTTCCAAGGAACCCAACTGTTTTTGAAGTGAACTTGTTGAACCAATGTCCTGTTCCACCTTAAAAACCACAGCTTGCACACGCTCTAGTACATTACCTGCGGCACGATTTAAGGTAGAACGGCAAATCCGGTGAACGGTGAGCTGTTAGCTCGCTCTCCAGATCCCACTCCGGACAATTTCCAAACTGCCTTGGACAATCTTGCGAAGCTCTGCTCAGCATTTGACTCTGAAGAGGCTGAAGAGAGGAGCAGCTCCACCTTTACTAGCACCACAACCCCGACACCAGCCTGTAAGTAGCAGCCATGCTGTGTGATTGTATCCGTGTGTGCCGGTTGGAGCAGATCATCTTAATCTGAGAGCTCCATAGTGAGGATCAGCTTTAATCTACTGTGTGTTGGTGTCCAGATGGAGCCAGTAGCTAGTACAGGGAACGTTAGCTACTAGCATTAGCATTTTACATATTCAGACGTGTATTAGAGTGAGCTCTGAGCTGGACGGTCTAACAGAAGCCGGACTGAGCTCCACGGTTTAGAAGCAGTAACTGAAACCGTCCCTCCACGGTTCCTGTAGTGTTTGCTGAAGGTCAGTATCTGCAGATCTGAGATCATGAACAGACGTTCCGGAGCTTTAAGGTCAATTAGAGCTTTAATATCCATCCTAGGAGATCCAGGCAGTCAGTCCAGGTTCTAACCAGGGGGATACAAGTCCTTGGTTTGGTGTTATTAGGATCCGAGCTGCTTTAATTATAGAGGATGGATAGTTCTCTCTCCAGTAAGGGGACCATTACAGTGATCAACAAATCGTTTTATTCAAAAAGACCAGTACAGTAGCATGGAGCAGGCTAAACAGACAGCACAGGGGCGAACAAACCAGAGGGGAAGACGAGGTCTGACAAAAGAGACAGTCCAGGTGAGAAGCCAGAAAAACAAAATCCAATAGGGTAGGCAAGAAAGGGAAACCATCAAAACGTAACACGAGAAATGGCCTACGGAAACTAGGGAGCGCTCGGAAAGGGTTGCCAATACCCTGCAAGGTCAAATAGGCCAAGAACCCATAGAAATACAAACAGAGCCGATCAACCGCAGGGGAACGCGGTTAAAACTCTGGAGACACTGAACAGAGGATGTGATTGGCTGATGGAGTCGTGATGTCACAGAGCTTGGTTATTTGGGAATTGGAGTCCGGAGAGCGATGGAGATAGGGGAAGAGCCGGGAAGCCTGATAAACAACAGGTTAACATCCAGAAGCCTGTTCCTGAGTGCCGTTCTGAAATTCAAACAGCCAAACTTCAGGGATATTCCCAAATGATAATCTGCTCTAGTGACCGTTCAGTGTAAGGCCACACCCGAGTTTCCTATCGAACCGAGCATTCCATAAAGCATTTTTCCCAGTGTTTCAGCTTTTTTCGGATTTATTTGCCGAAAGTTATTGTGAGGAAGTGTGTCAATAGTTCGCGCCAGTGTCCACAGTCCCCAGTCCGTGGGGTTGCAAAGAGGACAGACGTGTGGCTCAAGTTTCCAGTGCTTCCATTTATTAACACTCCCAAAGCAGAGTTAAAAACGAAACCAGGTTACCAGTTACTTCAATATCAACTAAGGCAGTTTAAACTAAATCCACCCTTCTCTCTTCCTCCTGTCTTACATATGAGGCCCCTCCCCTATAGGACTCAGCGGCCAATCCTACGACAGGAGAAATCAGGGAAGACATATCGATAATGCCGACACAAATCACACGACCATATGGACATACAGTGTACACATTCCAAATATTTACACACGGAATTTGAATCAGCTATTTGTACTTCCAGGCCCCCATTACTCATATCCCCCGGACCTCCGAGGACCCAGTGGACATTGGGATCATCACAACCATCGAGGAAGGTACATCGAGCTTATGGACCCCAATGACACTGTCAACAGAGTCCAGGTTTGGACGAATAACGGCATTGTCATCAGTGTATCTACAGGGGTTGGACAATGAAACTGAAACACCTGTCATTTTAGTGTGGGAGGTCTCATGGCTAAATTGGACCAGCCTGGTGGCCAATCTTCATTAACTGCACATTGCACCAGTAAGAGCAGAGTGTGAAGGTTCAGTTAGCAGGTAAGAGCACAGTTCTGCTCAAAATACTGCAATGCACACAGCATTATGGGACATACCAGAGTTCAAAAGAGGACAGACTGTTGGTGCACGTCTTGCTGGCGCATCTGTGACCAAGACAGCAAGTCTTTGTGATGTATCAAGAGCCACGGTATCCAGGGTAATGTCAGCATACCACCAAGAAGGACAAACCTCCAGCAGCATCACGTAGTGACCTGGCCACTATCCTGCAAGAAGAATGGCTTAAACTCCCTCTGACCACTGTGCAGGACGCAGTATATGTCATTCCCAAGACCAACTGACGCTGTATTGGCCGCAAAAGGAGGCCCTACACCATACTAATAAATGACTGTGGTCTAAAACCAGGTGTTTCAGTTTCATTGTCCAACCCCTGTATGAAAACTGGTATCGGTAAGACGCACGAGAACATAGAGCGGCAGAACTCGACAATAACACGGCTGTGTTAAGAATCGGAAACGAGCCGATGCTGCATACCGTACGCACCAGAAACGGCGTCAATTATTTTTGGCCGAGTCATCCAGCCCTACCCGGACGGCTCGGCGGCCTGAGTCAGGGTTGACTCCAGCAGCTGTGTCCTCTGGTGAGAAGTGTGGTTACAGACCCAGCATTGAGTTACAGTCTAATAACACAGTCACGCAGCAGAACTATGCAGTCTGTCGGGCTTCCTGAGCGAGAATCTTTCCCTCAATCTAGAGGACGGCGTGAAGCCTCCACACTAAAGCTTCGGTAAGGCAAAGTCGGCGAGGTGTGAAATTGTTTACCGCCTTTCCTCAAGGGCACTGGCTACTTTTAATAACCCGTGACCATAATACAAATAACCAAAAGCCGGGGGTCTGATGGATCCGTCGTTTGAGGGGGTTTGCCACAGCTCCCTGCCTTCATGCGTCGCCGCTAAGAAGACGGGGAGAGATACACAAAGGCTTCTACACACGCTGTTATGGGACGGTAGAGTGAAGTCCTGATGCTATCATGCCCCTTGGTATCCCTGGGTATCCTTCATACAGTCACAACAAAGGAACCTCGGCCTCTGGAGACGAACCGGGCCTGGAATGAGGAGCGGAAACCTGATATCTGCAGGCTCCTGCTTCATCGGCGTGCCGCTGTGTTGCATTTCCGAACGGCCAGAAAGGCTCCTCGAGCCGGCTTTCCTTCGCTCTCGTATCCGCCTGCTCGATAAAAGCACAATTAATCACAAACCGGCCTTTTAACCTTCTTTCCCTGAGAGGTCGGAGGGTCGGCGTGCTGCAGCGATTGGATTAGAGGCGAGGATAAGCAATTTGAAGGTCAACGGGATGACATAATCCTGCATGGCAGTCAACAGTTGAAGGAGCTCTGTGGTAACAGATGGGCCTCAGCGAGCCACACAAAGACAGGAGCTCGCTGCATCATGCTACAGCTCAGAGAGCCTAAATAATCCCAAACCGCTCACCGCCCTCCTGGAAAAAAGGGCCCGTCTGAACAGCGTTCCTTAGCACAGGATGTGAGCTACCAGTGGCAGGAAAAGAACGGATCCCGTACAGAAAGGTCACCGTAAATTACAGCTACTCTGGGTCTAGCGCTGTTCAGAAGCAGACAGATTCGTCTTTATCTGCATCCCCAGCCGAGTCGAGGTGGCAGAGGAGGAACGGAACAGACTCCGATGGCATGTGTTCATGAGCGGCAGCACAGGCTGAAGGGATAGAGAGGAAATTAGGTCTAAGCAGGTGCTGCAACATCTGCTCCTTGGCTTGCAGCTTGACTCTGGAAAGTGTAAGGACATGAGTCTACTTACATCTCACTAATATCTCATCATCTGAGAGTTATGGATGAATGGACGGATGGAGGGATGAATGGATTTGCGTGTAGCATCTACCAGGAAGTGCTAGGTGAGTAGTGTGAGGTTGCAACAAAGTGCGGTAAGACAAAGAAATTATAAAGGCACATACAGTTCAAGTAAAAATAAAATATATGTGTAGGATTGGGCGATGGGTGGCCATGTTTGCTAACCCAACACGCCAGACGTCTCGGTACGGAGCTGTAGAGGTTCCTAATGGAGTCCTGTGATAATCCATCCCATGCAGCTTGAACATCCTCACACAGTTCCTGCGGATGGTGCGGTAGGGGTGGAGGCGGAGTGACACCAGGTCTTCTGGACGTGAGACGTCAAACCGTTCATCTCGGTGCTGACCACGGTGCCTCCACACACGGATTCGTTGGGCGTCTCCACCAAGACTAAAGCGGGACTTGTCACTGAAGATGACCCGCTGCCATTCTGAGTCACTCCATGACAGTTTGGTACGACACCACTGCAGTGTTTGGTGACGGTGACGTGGTGTTAAGGACAGGTGTGGTAACGGTCTGTGTGCATGTAGTCCTGCGTGGTGCAGCAGAAATCACTGGACCCCTGGCTTAATGATAGCAGGTAGCCTTGATTAGCTTTTAGCATTTAGCTTTTAGCTAGTTTCTATATGGTAATGAATCCTAAAAAACATTTTTATAAATATAACCCAACATATAAATTCCAAGGTGAAGGTTATTTACTCACCATACAGCTGCAACACCAAACAAATACCGGAATATTAATATTTATTTTAATCAACATTACACTAACATTTCAAAATCAGCACCGTTCTACACCTCCGAACGTTCAAACACGAACCACAACCCTGCACACACGTTAGCATTTATTCACGGGATTCAGCAAATGCCATGACCCCGCCCCCACTGCCACACAGTGACACAACCTGAGCACTGCCATACACCACAAAGCGCTGCCCCCAACCCCACTGCCAGCTCGCCGTCAGGTCCCATCAGTGCTCAGAGCACACCTATATAACTCAGACTGCAGTCCAAACCAAACACGGCTAATACTCCGAGCAGCAAAGGAAGAACAGGAGGTACACCGCCATCACTCCAAGCAGCACCTGCAGCCTGAATAGGAAACTCTGGTTACAGCCCAACAGGGAAAAGCACGAGTCAGAAACTCCGCCAAGCTGTTCCTGCACCACAGTGCTGCACCGAGAATGAGCCTCCTTGGCTGGTTTTGCAATGAAGCTCTCCCATCCCAGTATCAGAACCAGCACTGCTTAAAGATTTACAGCGGGGGGCGGGGTCTATTACCAGAACCAGAATACAAAACACACAGTGTTTTATTTAGCTCAGAATGAGCCTTCGCATTCACGCAGGTGTGGCATGTCCTAACAGAGGCTGCTGCCGCCGCCGCCATGTTTCTACCGTAGCTCAGAACGGACAAACCACATGAGTGACGGTTGTATGTTGAAGCTGTAGTTGGGATTGGATGGTGTTTTAGCACTGGCTGAAAGACGAGGAATCAGACACGGGCAGAGTTAAAAGGCCAGTTCCTTTTATTGGCACACCTGCTGTGCAAAGCAACACAGGAGGGCAGTAGCAGGACGACACGAAATGCGCAAACATCCCAAATTGAGGACTGAAGTCAAAAACAATAAGACAATCCTACCAGGCAGACGAAACACAAGCTGGAAAACCGGAAATCAAAGCAAAGAAGAAAGGAACAGGATAAATAGAAGGGAGAACCGCTCAGTACACAACATAGAATACCGTACAACCAGACAACCAGATATATATATATATATCATCGCTGTCCAATCAAAACCATGTATCTCCAATCTGGCCGATTTTTTTTTTGTATCATTTGATTACATGAGCTGCTGTTTACAATGGGTGGACATTTCATGATGAATGGATCATCAGAAAAATCCAAAACATGCTTGGACAAAACGTCTGGTTCCATTGACTTACATTCAAGTTTAATCAGGTTTTTGATCTCTCCTGTAAAGTTGCCATTTTAGAGATACTTGATATTGTCTTTAGACAGCGACAATATATATATATATACAGGGGTGGGACAATGAAACTGAAACACCTGTCATTTTAGTGTGGGAGGTCTCATGGCTAAATTGGACCAGCCTGGTGGCCAATCTTCATTAACTGCACATTGCACCAGTAAGAGCAGAGTGTGAAGGTTCAGGTTCAGAGCACAGTTCTGCTCAAATTACTGCAATGCACACAACATTAGCAGGTAAGCTGGCGCATCTGTGACCAAGACAGCAAGTTCTGCTCAAAATACTGCAATGCACACAGCATTATGGGACATACCAGAGTTCAAAACCACTGTGCAGAGGACAAACTGTTGGTGCACGGAGGCCCTACACCATACTAATAAATGACTGCTGGCGCATCTGTGACCAAGACAGCAAGTCTTTGTGATGTATCAAGAGCCACGGTATACTTCCCAACATTAAAGGAAAATTAGAATGTTTGGATGGTCTAAATTCGCTGAACAAAGAGGAAGTAGTGAGTAGAGTCCGTGCAGAGTTACTGCACAGGCCTGAACGACTTGGGAGGAATATCGAACTGGGATTTTCCTGATCCGTACGGCGAATGCGATTTAAGTTGTGAAATTTTTTGGGAACTGAAGTCCAGGCCTGCTATTGGGTCAGTAAAACCAAAACATCCCCTTTCTCAGTTAGCTGTGGTTGTGATGGCACATGGTCTAACTCCTCTGCAGGCAGTTAATATGACGTTAGCGTTCCGCACATACGACATAGTGTCGATAAAACAGCCTATAATTAAAATCGCAGCTCTTGCATTTTAAATATCGCAATTAATCTTTCAGCCCTAATTACCATGCCATACTAATGATATGAGCATGCTAGGTAGAACCGCTCGGTGGGTAGAATCAGTAGCTAGTGCTGGATAAATAACCAAGGAGGGTGAATCCTCGCCATTACAGAGAAGGCATGACGAAGCTAAACAGGATGGGGACACATACCGAGGCAACAGCAGCCAACCGTACGTTATCAGTGGGGTTCCATAAGCTGCAATATGCAACAGCACAGATCACGAAACGGCTCTGGTTCCACAATTTCAGCAGGCGTTTCTGGAGAGAAGAGATATCTGATGTTTATCCAACCTCTTGCTTTTATCAGATCCATCCAGATCCGTTCAGATCTCCAACCCCTAACACCTTTTCATTAGCACAGGAAAGTGCTTCCCATAGTATTATCTCCTCTTCCCATGCAGTCCCAAAGGAGGACTACGACTCCAGTCAATGTAGGTCAAAAGGATTCTTCTCTTCGGTCCCGTGGGGCAAGTGCCTTTTAAGCTTAACCCAGCACCCTCATCATTATCCCTAGAAAGCGACTTCATTTTGCTTGTGATAGCATGTGATAGCATAGCCCTCATTCTACTGCCTCAAAAAGACACCCGGTGCCATTTAAGGACAGCCTCTAACCCACTGAGCCACGTTCCTGGGTTCCGCGCATCAGTATACCCCAACACGAGCCACAGAACGTAGGCCAGCATCCCAACAGGAGGGCAAAAAAACACACAGCTGTTTGTGAAGAGAGTAATTCTCTTAGTGCATGATGGGAACATGTATTGGTTGGTGTAGCGGATAACACCACTACGTGCCAGGGACCCACCACATGTGTTCGAATCCTAGTACACTACACGATACAGGCAAGACTCCTAACACCACATAGGCCTACCTGTAATATGATTAACCTTGTAGGCCACCCTGGATAAGAGCGTCGGCTAAATACCCTAAATGTAAATGTGATAAAGCTTCAGGCAGCGCTGCTCAGCCAGCAAGCGCACAGAGATCGGTTCCGTGTCCCTAAGTATACAGCAGGCTATGTAAACAATCCGTCCTGGGTATGTAATAACAGCAGCGATTTACATTCAGCGCGACTCCCTCTACTTTTAGAAGCAGATCAATGGTGATCTGAGTTATTTACTATCATGAGCCGTCCCTCTCCGGCCCTCTGATCGAAGGACTCATCTCTGCATGCATCAATAAAACAGGAGTCACTCAAAGGGACCTTGAGCTGTCACATCCGTTCCAGGAGAAAGGGGTGGGAGTCCTCGTATCCTCGGTGGGCCGGCGCACAGTCCATCTAAAACGAATCCTACCAATTCGCAGCAATCCATAACAAGGTCACTTAGAATTCAGCAGGCTGGCTGTTTGTTACTGTGCCCTTAAGACTCACCTGCCCTTTATATCACCTAGACCTTTAATGATGAATAACCAAGAGAAATCCAAAAGTAATTGGAACATAAGCTCTATTTAGATTCCATTTAATGTGTGGAACCTTCATCCCGTCTACGGAAAAGGTACTATTTTAGAAATCCAGGGTTTCGCTCCGACGTACATCCTGTTTGATGTAGCCTTCAGCTAGCATGGCAGAACACTACCCAGCCTAGCGTGCCCACTAGCCATGCCTGCGATGCACCTTCGTCAGTGCATAGCTCATGAAGGGAGTCCTTTTCACTAAACCATGTGGAAGGCGCTCTCAACGATTTGGGTATGAATCCATCCTTGCAGATCACCTACATCCATACATGCTGGTGATTGTCTTCCCTGGGGCGGATGGGATCTTCCAGCAAAACAATGCGACATGTCACACAGCTAGAAATGTCTGACACTGGTCCGAACAGTACGGCCATTACTTGCAAGCACGACCCTAATTCCCCAGGCTTGTACCCAACTGAGCATCCATGGGACCACCTCCATAGTCTTGTTGGGTCTATGGCTCCTCCCCAACTTACCCTCCAACATGCACAGCAGTCAGCATCTCTAGATACCTGTATCAACCTACCAGGACCTTGTTGAGTCACTCCCAGCCCATCTAGCCGCTGTCCATGCTGCACACAGTGATTACTCGGGAAAGGTGACCATCTAATCTATCGTCACTGTCCAAAGCAAAACATGTACCTCCAATTTTAATGACTTTTATGCCTCATTTGATCACATGAGCTGCTGTTTACACTGTGTGGGAATTTTATGAAGAATGGACCAACAGAAATGGCCCAAAACTGCTTGGTAAGACGTCTGGTTCCATTGACTTCCATTCAAATTGAATGTGATTTTGGCCTCTCCTGTAAAGTTGCCATTTTGGAGATACCTGTTTTACTTTGGGCAGCGACGATATATATAATCCAACAGGTACGTGCTATGTAGTCAAGCTGACTAGGTTTTATTTCTGATATACAAATTTAACCGAAACCCTTAAAATGTAGTTGTATATGTATCAGGACTTACAGGGTAGTTAGGCGAGTTAGCCAATACTTAAGGATCAGGTATCAGAAGGGAAATGGTGGTATCAGTGCACACCTAGACATGCTCTGTAATTACACCTGTCCAGAGAACCAATAACCTCAGTGATGCCCATGAAGTAACCAGTGGGAAGCAGCTTAACATGGTGCTAAGTCCCCAATATACATGTGTTAATTGTCATATATAGTCACAGATCTAAAGACGACTCCTGAAACAAAGCGCATAATGAATGAGCAGTGAAACGCTGCAACCGTCACATCAACTACGAAGATCATAATCTCAAACTGTGAACTCTCGCTGTCTTATACAGCCCTACACGGGAATGCTGGGGGGTTACACATGAAAGGCGCTGGGGGAAAGGATCATTTTCCAATGTGTCAACCACAAACTGAATCATGAACGCTAAATGAGCTGATTAAACCTGACGAAGCTTGAAGGGCATCTAAAAATACCATCTTCGGTTCTACAAAACACTAGGTTAAACCAGCAGGCTCTTCTGTGGCGGTTGCAGTAAAATGGACGGTGCGTGTCAGCCATACGCTATGATGACTGCGCAGCCAGCTGTTGCTCCAAGACACAACCTAACCTTTAGCCGTGAGAGTGTATCAACAAAGCCGACGCCGCAAGACACCGGATAATTGCCACCTTTTCTCCTTATTCCTGCCATAAAGTACAAGGGCCGTTGTGATTTCTCCAGGCATCCCGTGCATAGGTGTTAGGTTTATGGAACAGGTGCTACGCAGTCACAGTCACGGTACCCCGTGTCTGATGAGGAACTGTGAGGAACTGCAGGGAGGAAGGGGTTAAGGCCGCTGCCTCGCAGTGTTTCAGAGTACCAGATGCCTGGGGCCTCGGAGGATGTGTAAAATGAAGCCCAGATGTGCCAGCAGAGGAGACTGCATTACGGTGGAACGAGTTAAAAAGCTACAGGAATTTCAAAGCAACTGCACTGGGCCCCAGCGTCCCGCCTGCACCTACTGTACCGTACCGTGCCAACGAGGGCTCGCAACACCACCCACGTCTTCGCCATACTCCCACCACATGCTCACACTCTCCTGACTGCGCCTTTTGGGTGACAGCTGACAGACGGCTGTCTAACAAGGAAACTTTCCCCCGAAAACACATCGCCACTCCACCGAGCAGGTCTGTAGAAGTATGCATAAGAGGTGTCGAGATGTTTGCCCGAGGCACTTTCTGGAGAGCCATCACCTCTCATGAGGATGATGTTTTTCCGAAGAACCCTGTGACATCTAATTAGTGGACCCAACCATGACTGCTGAACGAAGAGCGTTTGCGCATGATACAGTCCATCACTGCCTGAAACCACATTTAATTAACATTCAAAACGATGAGGACGTTTACGTGCTCTGGTTATAACCGGATTTCCGTTTCCTGACTTTATGCAGGTGGTCCGACAAGCTTGTCCGACAAGTGCGTAGTGATCTAGCACACACTATTGTGGCCATTGAGCAAGCACTGATGCCCTTAGTAAGTCATCCTGTTAGTGCAGCACCATTGGCAGACGGCTGCACGACACAGGACTGCATGCACGCAGACCGTTACAATAACACCACGTCACCGTCACCAAAGACTGCAGTGGTGTCGTGCCAGACTGTCATGGAGTGACTCAGAATGGCAGCGGGTCATCTTCAGTGATGAAACGGTGGCAACAACCAATGAATCCGTGTGTGGTGCGCCAAGATCCATGGTCAGCACCAAGATCCGTGGTTTGTAAACACGCAGCACGTGGCCAGAAGGCCTGCTGTCACTCCACCTCCACCCCTACCGCACCATCTGCAGGAACTGTGTGAGGATGTTCAAGATGCATGGGATGGATTATCACAGGACTCCATTAGGAACCTCTACAACTCCATACCGAGACGTCTGGCGTGTTGGGTTAGCAAACATGGCAGCCCGACGCCATACTGAGAGACAGACTTCTGTATGTGTAGCTCAATAAATATTGATCATATCAGTCTAAATTTATCATCAGTTATTGATCCTGGTCACCTTTATCTTCCTTCCCAATAGCACTGCAATCCCACACCATATTCTAGGTGTAGATATTCTGTTAATGATGGGTGTATTTTGATCGGAGCAGACAAAATAGAACCTGTATGTAGCAGAACATTTTCGGGATTCCACTCTTCACGTAGTAATCCTGAATCTTTTGATTTGACTCCTTGGGTTTATGAGATGGGCTTACTGATATGGCCACTGGAACCAACACTGAGATGGCTGGATTGACCAAAGTGACTGAGCTGACCACTAACACTTCCTGGGAACCAACATGAGAACAGTCTCACTAATCCAGAACTGGTGGATGGTTTGCGTACTTCTGTGACCATCCTGTCAGTCAGTAAACAAAGCTAGTTCAAGACTGTAGGCCTCTCGGTAGCCCGTACGGTTCCACCAAATTCCCCGTTAAAGATGTTTCTGTCCGTTCCTGATGGTGTCCAACAGCCACTCACAGCATTGTGTTTATCCATGTGTGTTGATATGGGTTCCTAATGGTCCTACTGGTCTCCAACACCAGCCATAAACCCAGTTCCCAATTCTCCAGCACCAGTTTGAATCCTAACGTCTGTTTTCTGTCAGCAGGGAAATTTCCAGAACAATATTCCTCGGGTCTCTCCCACAATAACCAAACCCACCAAATATCGAGTACGAGTTCCCCATCTTTGACCTGGTACCGAAACCCCCCCAAATCGCTCGTAAATATGGGGTTTATTTGCTGATTAAACTCCTGTGGTGATACGGGGGCCTCTCTGCTACTCCCTCCATAACTTTCACGGCGCTCGAGCGAGAGGCTTTTCGCGCCTTAAATGGTCTCGAGGACGCCGCGCGCCGCTGCCACCACCAGCACCACTAACCACCAAGCAACGGTCGCGCGACGGCAGACCGAGAACAGCGCTGAGAGTGAACAGGCGCTAGCAGTTCTGTCAGGTTTGTTTCATGAGGGGAAAATGGCTCAAATAAGGGCTGTCAGCGTGTGAGGGTGATCACACAGACTGTAAACAGCCTGTTTATTTCAGGTACCCCCAAAAAATAACCTGATTGGGTCAAGTTTGTAGCTGAATGTGGCGCTGCCAGCTACCTTGGCTAGCTAGCGCTAGCTAGCTAACGCTAGCTGTGTACGTTCGCGTTAACGGTAAATACGTGAATAGAAAGGCTTAATTTAAGGTGGCACTAGCGTTAGCCTCCTCCGTTAGCTAGCCTGGATGGAGAAGAGATGTGTCAGATGAGGTGGAAGTTGGCTCGTTCGGATTCCGCCGTTCCACCTTAAATGGTGCAGCAGTTACATTCATGCGCCTAAGGCCAGGATGAGGCGCCAGAATGTAACTGCTGCACCATTTAAGGTGGAACGGCGGAATTCGAACAAGACGCTGCGCGAATGAGAAGCCTTCGCGGTTTACCGTTTGGAGGGGATGCTTGGCTGTTATAAGCGATCCCTCCCCGACCATAAAACCCCCGTCTCGGGATTGAATGAACGGCTCAAGGTCAACGAAGTGAAGTAGCCTCGGTGACAACAAAGAAAGCAAATGCGGTGGGAAAGAAACGGAGGGCTGAGCCAACCCATTCCGCATACAGCAGGAGGAATAATTTACCCTCCAACATCTGGTGGTGGTCGGTTGGTTGGTTGTGGTGGTATGGTTGGTTGGTAGGTAGGTGTGGGAGGGAGCTATAACGTCTCCTCCACAAGCAGCATATTCCAACAGCAGCAGCAACAACAACTCGAATAATCGATTATTAATGTCTTACCTTCCGATAACTCCAGCTCCAATTCAGCTAATCTGGCTCGCACTTCCAAAGGAAGGGGCAGCGCATCGCGGTCCGCCATTGTCCGTTCGGATATAAAGGGATAAAATCACTCTCTCTTTTCTTCTCTCTCTCCCTTTCTCTCTCTCTTTCAGGCGAGTCTGTCAGCGCTGTCCTTTCTCCACGCCGCAGCGGTTCATAAGGGCTTCAGGAGATGGAGGTGGGGTGGGAGGCTGGAGTGGAGTGGAGACTCGAAGAGAAGCGGTCGGCAGGATCGGGTTTATGCGGAGGAGTGTGTTCTCTCTCAGCGGAGCCCAGCCATGTCCGAGCGGCTCCGCGGTGGACTCGCAGCGGCTGGAGAGAGGCGCAGTGAGTGTCGGCGAGGGCTTGCTGATCGCACAGCAGCAGCAGCAGCGTCCGCAGCTCCCTCTGCCCGTCTCTCTCTCTCCTTCTCTCTCTCCCTCAACGGGCATGACGCAAGGGGCGTGCTGTTTCCACACTGACCGCAAGGGGGCGTCAAAATGAAGGCTGGGATCTTTAAAGGTACTTTAATAAATGGGATGGTTCTACTTAGATTCACGAGCTATTAAGGGTACTATAGTTAAGGGAATGTTTTTTTTTGTTTTTTTTCCATGAGCTATTCTTCTCCCTCTAAAAAATGGTTCTTTAAGGGTGCTATAGTAAAGGGAATGGTTCTATTTAGATCCACAAGCTATTCTTCTCCCTCTTAAAAATGGTTCTTTAAGCGTGCTATAGTAAAGGGAATGGTTCTATTCAGAACCATGAACTATTCTTCTCCCTCTTAATAAATGGTTCTTTAAGGGATCTATAGTAAAGGGAATGGTTCTGTTTAAATTCATGAGCTCTTCATCATCTTAAAAAATGGGTTCTTTAAGGGTGCTATAATAAGGGGGGGGGGGGGGTGTTCAACCCAGCTCTATGAGCTATTCCTTTTTCTCTTAAAAAGATGGTTCTTTAAGTGTACTATTATAAAGGGATCGGTTCTATTTAGAGCCACAAGCTATTCTTCTCCCTTTTAAAAAAGATGGTTCTTCAAGGGCACCATAGTAAAGGGAAAGATGGTCCCATTTACACCTGAGTTGTTATTCACTTTCTTAAAAAGATGGTTATTTAAGGGTACTATAATAAACAGGATGGTGTTATTTAAATCCATTAGCTATTCCTCTCTGGTTCTTTAATGGTACTACAGTAAAGGGAAAGGCTCTGCTGTTCAGATTCACAAGCTATTCCTCTCCCTCTTAAAAAATATGGTTCTTTAAAGGTGCTATGCTAAATAAAATGGTTCTATTTAGATTCACAACCATTCTTCAGCCTCTTTAAGGGTACTACAGTAAAGGGAATGGTTCTAGTCAGAGCCATGAGCTATTCCTCTCCTTCTTAAAAAAAGGTTCTGTAAGTGAACTATAATAAAGGGGGTTGGTTCTACCTAGCTCCATGAGCTATTCCTTTTCCTCTTAAAATAGATGGTACTTAAGGGTAGTTTAGTAAAGGGAATGGTTCTGTTTGGATCCACAACCTATTCTTTTTCTTCTCCGAAATGGCGGTTCTTTTAGAGTACTTCAGTAAAGGGAATGGTTCTATTCAGATCCACAAGCTATTCTTCTCCCTCTTAAAAATATGCTTCTTTGAGGTTACTATAGTAAAGGGGATGGTTCTACTTAGATCCATAGGCTTTTATTCTCACTCTTAAAATAGGTGGTTCTTTAAGGGTACTATAGTAAAGGAAATGGTTCTGTTCAGAGCCAGGAGCTATTCCTCTCCTTCTTAAAAAGATGTTTCTTTGAGGGTGCTTTAGTATTGGGAATGGATCCATTTAGATTCACAACTTATTCTTCACTCTGTTAAACAGATAGTAGTAGTGTAGTAGTGAAGAGAATGGTTCTGTTTAGAAACCAGCACACTTTACAGAACAGTTTCGTGCTAAATGGTTACTTGCATGGTGAAGTGATTCTTCAGACTGATGGAGGTGTTGTATATGAGGCTATGTCCAACCAGAACAGAACCATATACAACACCTTCTTCAGCCGTCTTGCTCTTAAAAAGATAGTTCTTTAATGGTTTTGATGCCACGGGTTCTGTATGGTTAAATAGTTCTTTGTTTGGTTAAATGATTGTTTAAAGGAGAATGAGTTGTATATGGATCTATGTGTAGTGTTACAATCTATACAATCAACCACTTCACACCAAACCACTAAATTAGTCAGGAATCCTGATAAGCATTGTGGAACGAGGCTTTTAATAGTACAGTAGTATATGTCTACAGCCGTACTATTACTGTTCCTGAGGATCTCTGTTTACACTATTGGTGTAAAATTTTGTTTAGATAAAAGGGAAGTCCTCGTCTGTTTATGATCAATACTGGGCCTGTACCCGCTTGTCCATGACCGCAGTACCCCAGTGCCGACATCTCATGTCTTACCGCTCCTTGTGTTATTGCTCACGTTTTTATGCTGTTTAATATTGATATAAAATAAAAGTGTAAATACTATTGTGTCTCATGACACCCTGCAAGTATTCCAGGATTAAATTAAATGGATTACAGTATATTTTAGCCCAAAAGTTTCTCACAAATCTGTCATAAAACAATGCACCAGGCACCGTATTAACAACCACTTCATGTAAAACTTGCAGGGAGGGAGCTTTTAGAGGCAGACGCCTGGTTCCCATCACCACCACTGTGAAAATTCTGACTTGGCAAGTCTCTATAGAATGAAGAGTGTCACACCAAACCCACTCTGAATTTATACCATAAAGATTTAATTAGGAGGAACTCTTAAAAGTATAGTCAAAATAAATTTAAGCATGCTGCTGTCAGTAGTACTGTACTGATCGATCACATGGGAGGCACCAGAGCCTTGTCTCCAATGTGGGTCTACTGTCCTGTCTTTCTCCTGCTTGTCAGCCAGATTAAAAAAATGACCACAATAGAGCCACCAGCTCTGGTTCTAGTCATGAACTCTATTTCTCACTTTAACAGAGAACCTATGGGATGGTTCTACTTTTACATGTGCTAGCTCTTGGATTAATCAGAATGTATCTAATAGATGTTCTAGGCTCCTTGTCCTGTTAGATCTGCCTTTGTCTTTTCAACCAGGATCGACCAGAGGAGGATGGGTTCCCCCCTCAAGCCTGGTTTCTCTCGAGGCTTCTTCCTCGTACTCTGAGGAAGTATTTCCTTGCCCCTGTTGCCTCTGGCTGGCTCACAGGGGGCTTGGATGGTTCCTTTCCTTAAGTCTATACATAGACTCATTTGTTTTCTTTTCTTCCATAATCTGATTTTCTGTAAAGCAGCTATGGGACAACATTAGCTACACAAATGTTGATTGACTGATTAATAGTACAGCTACTACCAGAAACCTGGATTTTCATTCCAAGCAGATAGGAGCTAATTAATAGAGTGCTCATTACTTAAATACTGAAACCAGGAAATTGAAAGTTCATTAAATCTTTTGCCCAATAATGGACAGCCAGATAACAGCCCTATTTAGCAATATCGTTTAGGAAAGTCTTTTTTTCCTGGGCCTTTATTTTAGAAAGCTAGTCTGTGTAAAATTAAGAGCATATGTTCGATTTAAGGCAATGAGCCATTAAAGTGAAGTTCAGCCTGGACACAAATCACAAAATTAACGATACTGCAAGATGAACTTAAAATATTTTGGCCCTTTGACAACTGTCCCTTTACTATCCCAAAGTCCTTACCCACCAGCACTTCAAGCTTGCTCAACGAACAATAGATTAATCTGGATTGATATTACTAAGGAAGTAAAACATCATAAAGAGAGAAGACCAAAACCATGTGTATTAGGCAATACAAGTATTTTAGCAACTCTCATTGAAGCTGTTATATGGGTCATGGACCTTTATTTTGCAGTCTCAGTGAGCTCACCCCAAGAAACCGATGCTCAAGATACGCCACCTTGTGGTAAGAACCTCAAACCAAAAAAAAAAAAAAAAAAAACCTGATGAAATGCGCCATGACCAGATTTCATAACTGGACAAGACCATTTACGCTGAACAGGCATCCAATTTTTCATCGACATTTATTTTAATACACCTTGCTCTTAACCAATTTATGGGTACCTTTTTTTCTTTTTTTTAACGTTTTTCAATTATTTACATCTGTACAGTGAAAGCACACATTTCAAGTGCACACATTACAGTTCTGACCATAAGCATATAGAAAAGAAAAAAAGAGAGAGACAGAAAAAAAAAAGAAAAAAAAAATATCCCATTTCAACCCCAACAGTATTGTGCTACACAAATGCAGTGACCAAGGCTGTGAGAACACCACCCACCACATCAATTTTTGTCGACCCTTTTGGGAACTGATAAACTCTGATCTCTCTACTAAAAAGTTAAGGCAGAGACATTTTTCAAGTTTAAATAAAATTCAAGTTTTCAAACGCTGTTAATTTGTAAGATTTGTTTTTGTACAACTTAAAAATTTTTAGCGCAAACCTTCATTACTCTGTTGTTACGGACGATGTTAACTTGCATTCTGAGTGTCAAAAATGCAAGAGGAGGGGGGGTGTTTTTAAAAAAAAAAAAAAAACCATAGGGGACATAACAGACACGATAGACTTCTGTTTGACATGTATAACGACCTTAAATCGTTCTAACAACATACTGGAGGAAGACACAAAGAAAAACTAGAGGACTCGCTCTGCCAAAAAACACAAAAGCCAAAAGATCTGATAGTGAACTGAACGAGTGACTGACTAACTGGGGGGTGGGCTTCAGAAAGAGACACTACAAACACGCCACTGGTCCATGAGTGCAGGAGGCTCATCTCAACGACAGCGAGTTATATACACCTCAAATCCACGTCAGCAAATCCGATGATATGCAGAAAATCCAGGTGACAGGATAGATGCTCTCCCCCGTTCCCTCCTACTGAGATTATAGAACAGCACCAAATCAACCAAGTGACAAAGCATAGCACCACGCTAGCATGAAACAACTCTGAGAAGCCGATTACGAAGCTTTACTGAATAAGACAAACGCAAACTAGGCACATTATCACACCCCCACCCTGAGGACTTTTAATCAGTGTGCAGTTCTTCCAAAAACCGATCCGATGACGTGCATCGTATCAATGAAACGTGAGTGAGTGATGAACTGGAACCAGGTTTTCTGGTTTTTGTTTTTTCTTTTTTGCTTTTTGGACGAAATATGAAGATAATGTGGAGTTTCTACTCAGATGTTTGATACACATGGGCTCAGATTTCTGTCAAGCAAGCAATGTGGGCCTGAGGAGAATCTATTAAAACGAAGGGGTTTAAAAAAAAAAACACACCAACAACAAAAAGAAAATGAAAAAGAAAAACAAATCAAAGGCATAAAAAGGCATGCACACAGGACAAGGCAATAGTTACACCAGCTACTTTGCCGTATCAGTACAACTGATTTTAAAAAAAAAAAAAAAAAAAAAAAGGATCATCATGTGCTGGCTTTAAAATGAAAAATCAGAGCTCAAAATTATACTCCAGTGCCGACACGTTAATACATAAAAACTGAACACAAAATGGACTGTAGGTCTAACAGCTACGACTGCTCAGCCTTCTGTAGAAAAGCTCAACAGAATCAGACCCAGTGCAGTCAGTGCCAGTACACCGGGTGTTAGAAAATTATATACATGTTGATTAAAAAAAAAAAAAGAGAGAAAGAAAAAAAAAAAGTAAGGGTTCGAGATCAGCACTACTACAAAGTCAATATATTCTTCAACCAGCACTACTTCAACAACAAAAATCTGGAGCTCTGGCAAAAAAAAGCTAATTCAAAAACAAACAATCAAAAAAAAAAAAATTCATTTTCTGCACGACAGGGCCGGATGTCCTTCAAAAAACAGGAAAAAAAGGAAATGAACGAAAAAGAGAGAGAGAGAGAAAAAAAAAAAAAACATCAGAGAACCCTTACACACCCACAAGTGCTTTCATCTGCAGGCCCTGATTCCAGTGACAGTTGTCAATATGTGCATTTACAGTAGGGCTGAGAAAGGGAGCTGTGTCGAGCAGCCCTGACCCACTGAGCCTTTATTCCTCTGTCCAAGCAGCAAGCGAGTCTCTGCTGATCCCTCAGGATTGAGATGAGGAAGCCGACGTGTCTCCGGTACCCTGATGAGACTTCCAGGCATCGCGGACACGGGGCGGCGCAGCTTTGGTCGAGGGAAGCCGCGTTTCTCTGCATCTGTGCTCTACAGAGTCAAGGGGGCTGGCGTCTTCTGCAGAAGAACTGGCGGGCTTGGGCTCAACTGGAGGTTGCTGCGTCGGTGCCTCTCTTATCCTCTGGCAGATCTCTGCATAGCTTGGCTTTCGGGGCTCCTGGAAATCACATGTACATCATGTTTGACTGCCCTGTATGTGTTCCAATTAGAACTGACTACACTGATGACCTCACTTTAAACTGGTTCTTGATGCTCCTCAGACCTGCAGTGCGTGTCGGTATGAAAGGCTCACCGTAACTGGATTGTTGAGTTGGACTGGGGGACTTTTAGCAGCATGGGGAACTGAAGGTCTCTCTGCAGGTGCAGTCACCTCCTTGGATTTCTCCTCATGTGTCTTCACTGAACTACAGTTTTAAACAGAAACCATAACACAGCGCATTGTGATTAGCAGCAGTAAAAACCTGGGTTCTAGATATCACCTATGTGCGGCATCTCCAAAATATGCAATGATCCTGATTTATATAAAACTAATATTCTGGTCTGATGGGTTTATACTTGCACCATATACATTAAAGTACCAAATTAGCATTCATAGAACTCGTGGTTCTCAATAGAATCATTCCCGTTACTGAAGAACCCTTGGCAAACTGTCTTGAGAATGTGGAGAATGTATTGTGTATGGTTCTATATAGCACTGCAAAGTGTTTGTATTTGGTTACAAGCTTAACGTCTTAACAGCAGAAAACCACTTTTTGGGACTATACAGAACCATAGTGTGTGTCTGTCTATTTATCTGAATTAATTTCACCATGCAACTGATTGAACAGAACTATTATCTCTCCTAAAGAACCCTTGAGTAATAATTTACTGTCGAGAACAGTATTAAAACATAGTTAACAAGATAGTTCTATATGCACACAATCCTAACCACCATTACTGCATTTACTGAAGAACCCTAGAAGAACCATCTTTCAGCATGAGCCTGATGTGAGAAGCCTGTTGTATAGGGTTCTATGTAGCACTAGGGGTTCTTATTTGGTTATAATAATGTCATGACAGCAGAAGGACTCTTTTTGGGCTACATAGAACCATTTTTTTTTTTTTTTTGAAACTATGGAACCCAATATAGCATATTTTCCATTAAGCTGAAGAACCATTTCAGCATGCAACAATTCACTGAAGCATGCAATTGCTATAACAGAACTATTCCCTTTGCTAAAGAACCCTTAAAAAGAACCTTCTTTTGTTATGAACACTACTAAAACACGTTACACTTTTCTTAAACCTCTCAGCATGCAAAAAGTTCTACATGGAACACTGAATCATTGCAACTGATAAGGGAAGAACCATCTTTAAGCGTGATATTGATGCGCTGTGTGGGAATGTGCTGTATATGGTTCTATGTAGAACCAAAAATGGTTCTTTTGTTACATGCTTAACACTATAACAAAACAAAAAAAATCTTTCAAACATATTCAAACTGTACAATAAAATATTGAACCAAAGGAGTTTTATGAGCAACAACAGGGTTAGAGGTTTGCATCAGTGCATTCAGGTTTCCAATCAGTGATCCACAGCTGATAAACTAGAACCCCAACGGCTTCCAAAACCTTTGACGCACATAAAGCCTGAATCATCAGCAACGTGTCAATTTCCCCCCAATTACCTCCCCCAGTATTAGCTGTCAGGAATTCCCACCTGCTGACTAAATCCCTCACCATCACAAGGCACCAATCAATTTTTAGGTGCGAAAGCGAGCGCATGCTTTCTCCAAGATGCACAAAGCTAGCAAATGTTTTCAAACTGCTGTTCACATCACAGGATCACCCTGATCACCTAACTCTGGGTGAACTAACAGACATGCACAAGTGGCCAGCTCTGATGTAGGTGGAAAGAGAGGATATCCTGGACTACTGGCTACAGGCAGCTGCGGCATCACTGGGACTCCAAACTGTAACCCCTTTAAAGCAGATTTACATACAACCATAAAAGTTCCGCATCTGTTTTTAAACACACCACCAACATAAACATACCATTTCTTGTGGACTGGAGAGGGGGGGCTTTGCTGCTCCACTGGAGGCTGAGCAGTGGGAGCAATAACAGTCTGCGCAGATTCTTTGGGGATTCCTGAAGTCACACGGCTGGTAACTGCATCCTTATTTAGGGGCTGACAAGAGACAAAAGGACCTCTGTGAAATTCCTGTGGCGGCGAGTGAGCATGAACACGCTCAACAGCTGGGGAGTTAGAGATATCAAGCAGTAACACAACCCCGCTCAACAACACAAGGAGTAGCAGTCATGGCCGAGACTGACAGCAAAGGCTGCCACAAAACGCATGTTATCCTAAAAAAGCCATGTTACAGCTTCATTCCAGGACCACCTGTGAACCTCTAGGAGTATTCAGCATCAGCAATGACGATGCCAAGAACGAAACGTCCAATTTAACTAAATTCTCAATATTTAAATTTAATATACAATTTTAAATTTTACTGTGCAATTGTCTGACTGACCATATTGGCTTGCAACAAATGATCCAGCTCTCAGGAAGAGCTGCATGTACTTCCCATATCTGTTTGGACTAACAGCTTTTACTGTGGAACAAACCTTCAGACGTTAATGAATGTAGTCGTGACATCAAGCCCATGTGCCTTGTATGGCATAGTGATGTATATACTACAAACACATGTGCATGTTTTGTTAGCCTCATTGTCACCGAACGATTTTAGAAGCAAATGAGCATGAAATAACCGAGCTGAGCATTCCCGGGAAATCACTTTTCCAAGCCAAGAGTGGGTTCCCTGTTTTGTTTGGAGCTGCTTGTGTTTGCTCTTCATTCTGAAATATTGCTCCACACTGGGCCATCAATAACATGAGCCAGCACAGCGTTAAGCATCTGATTAAAAGGAACTATTTTAATTGACCTAATAGCAGCACTATTTTACTACCAGCAAAAATCAAACATTCCGACACCAGAGAATAACAATAAAGAGGGTCCAGAGCTGATGTACGGTACATTTGAATTGCTTGATCACTGCTGCTTTTTTACTCATTGCTTACATAAATTTGTTTATCATCATGCAGTCCAATACAAGCACAAACATGCACGAAAGAACAATTGATAAAATTATCTTGCAGTGCATCAAGCAGGGGCTGCGTTACAGAACGTCCCATGATTCTGATTAAGATCTCCTTCATTTGTGGCACAGAAGCAAATCTCATAATTTACAGTATCAAATCCCGGAATGTAAAAAAGCTCAGCGCTAAAGTGTGATAAACTTGAACTTTACTGCAAGAGCGCCCCCTGCTGTTTAGAGCTTCACCGCTTCCCAGTTTCAGTTTCTATCCCCTGCCCCAAACGCTGTAGTCAGGCACGCTAACAGTGTTCCTCCTCATAAACAGCTACACGGTCCACTATGCCTCCTCATTATTCACCAACATCACCGAGATATTCTATCTGAGCAGTTTTCATCAGCATTAACTCAGCAAGGTAATAAGGGGCAGTGGAGACTGTGGAGGGCAGTGTCTGGGATTTTTAAAAACTGTAAGAATAAAAACCTCCCAGTGAAAAAGCTCCATTTTACACAGGAGATGAATGTGAGGTCATCAAGCTGGTTATAGGTGGACTCTGCTTCCAGTCACTGCAGAAAACCATAAAAACAGGCTGAAAAAGAAGTTTGGCCATTGCAGCATTTCTGTGGTAAGCATAACAGCTGTAGAACTGCAGTAATGGAGTTACTCACAGCCCTAGTCCTAACTTTAGGATGGAGTGGACCTCATTACTGTCGTCACTGCCATGTGTTTTGCTGGTGAAAGTTAATTTGCCATCATTAAAATCTCGCTTGACATCAGTTTACTTCTTTACTGACAGCTCTCCGTTAGTGGGCTGAAGACCGGACTGTATGAGATCTGTTTATTACAGCCGCTGAGAAGGGCAAAACAGAATTAACATTTCAGAAAACAAATTTATAAAAATAAAAACAATTTTACAAGATGTGAAACACTATTACCAGTACCGAAACTGCATATTTTAATGGAAAGGACAGGTCTAAAACACAGGAAGGGCGTGTGTTTGACGGTGGTAGAGTGGGTGGAGTTTGGGACAGTCATGACGCTAAAGCATGTTTTGTACATTTTGTGGCACGTGTCTCATCAGCTGGCACGCTCTTGTTTTTCTTGTTGAAGGTCTTTAGGAGTAAAAGAGCAGACCGAAGAAAGAGATGGACAGGTGACTCTAAACCACTCGGAGTTGGAAATGTGAACAAACATAACCAGCTAGCTAGATTGTAACGCGTGATACAAAATTGATAAATTATGCTTTAGCACTGTCACCAGCCCAAACTCCACTCACTCTACCACCACCAAACAGATTGATTGACAAGCACTTCCAGTGTGTTAGACCCGCCCTATCCTCAGAATTCACAGTTTGTAAAAGTGTTCTGTCTTGTAAATTGGTTTCAACTTTTGTAATTTTATTTTCTGAAATGTAAATTTGTTTTGCACCGTAGCTTCTCTCAAAGAGTGACTATGACAGTATCCATCATGGTGCCTGGTATCTTACTGCTCCAGACTGAGTTGAAAGTGTTCTCATTATACTGACTGTTATGACTGCAAGGCAATGAGTCCCTCAAACTGCACCACTAACTAACATCTTCAGTTTGTAAATTTAGGAAGTTTAGTCTTGTTAGGGTGTGTGTGTCTGTATGAAGTTGAAAACTGTTGTTCTGTAAAAGCTTCTGTCCTTAATTCACTCCTCTCTGAAGTCACCATGATGAAGCAAATAGGTTAAGACTCTTCTGTAAGACAGCCCCAGGTTACCATCTCCACATCAGCCATGTACTCAGGTTGAATGGAGGAGAGAGTTAAACAGTAAAAATCAAACCTTGTCTTTAGCCACACCAGTAACTATATCAGACAGTCGGTTCTCCAAGCTGTTTTCCACCTTCACTTCAGTTTTCAAATTGCCAGCGGCTCCAGGCAAAGGAGGGAAGCTGGAGAGACCCAACTCGAAGCTGGGAGATGGGGCACGCTCTTGGGCTGGAGGGGGTGACTGCGTGGAGGCTCTCTGTGGAACACAGAATGAATCAAGATTGTACCTCCAGTTGTTGGGTAACTGGCTGACATTAAAACACGACTTCTCTTGAAGTACTCACTGGAAACTTATCATCTCTCCTCTTCTTGTAGGCATAGCCATTTCTCCTTTAGAAAGAAAGCAGAGGAGAAACGTTTCAGGCATTGTTAGATAAGAGGTGTCAATCTTCCTCTTACCCCAGCATTTTTAAACCCCGTTCCTCAGCTCACCAATAACTGAGCATAGCTAAGCAGACCTGCGTATACCACAAAAGAAGTCACTATGTGGATTTAAATAAGAGGAGCCAAAGAGCATCTGACTGGAGTGATTAATATGTCTCAGTTAACAATTCCTCTACTCCCTAACTGATGCCGTGAGCTTTTCGTTTCCTAAATGGCTATGTGGAAAGACACATCCCATGGTAAATATGTTTACGTGTTTCAGAAGATTCAAATTATTATCAAGCAAACAACTAGGCAGAAGCTGGATTATTAGAATTTGGAAGGAGAGTGTAGAACTGCCAACCACATGGAGGAAACGTGGTTCTGACTGAATGTGAAAACTGGACAGCTGTGTCTAATAGTGACAATAAGAACATTCCCACATGACCAAAACTCACAGGACTGGGACTGAGCAGCTGTGTGGACATAAAACCACTTGACATCTAATTAGGAAAAAGAAAAGGGAGCATCACGTCTAGAATGATGGGGAAAGGTCATGTGGTCTGAGGAGTCCAGACTAACCCTATTCGAGAAAGATGAGACCTTCAGGGTAAGAAGCGAAGTGCATTAAGCTATGCTCCATCACAAGTTGCGCCCACTGCACAAGCCTCTGGAGGCAGTGTTATGATCTGTGAGGGCTTCAAGTGATCATGTTATGTGGAAATAAGATAAGTAAACAAACAAACAAACAAACAAACAAACAAACATGAACTCGACCACAGAGTCCTGACCGTAACCCCACTGAAAGTCTTTGGGATGTGCTGAAGACTACTTAAAGAAGTGGTTTGACTATCCCAGCATTAAAACAAGCTCCCAGCCAAAAACAAATACAACTCTGGACGGGAATAAATGCTGAAACAAAGCCACAGCGAACGTCCTAATCAAAGCTGGCCAGGCAGTGTTGAAAAGAAGGGGGTTCCAACAGTACATTTGGAGCCATGTAGCTCATGACTGTAATAAAATGACTTAACATTCTTGTTCTACTACATATTAAATCCACAATATGCTTGTCTGAGCATGGTGTGGTTTAAGTCAGTAATTAAAAACACTCCAACACCATGTTTGGTTACGAAGAGAGCATCATTAGTCCTGTTTAACTGGATTTAGTGCAGCGCAGTAGGTGAAACGATCGATACAAATCAGTGTGCGTGTCTTTTTATAAAAATATGGCAATCCGTTTTTTTTCCCCCCCAACTTGTCAGATGTCAAGAAATTGTGTCAAAGGATCTTTCTGGCATCCTGTGCATCAAGTAAACTTCTGGACGTTTATACCTCTACTGCAAATATAAATTACTAGACACAAATACTTTCAACTTAATGCAATATTCAAATCACAAGTATTCTGAAACCATATCAGATGTGTCTCTACAGACTACAGTATTCACTTTAACGCCAACAGAACAAATAACAATGGCACAAACTGACACCAACTTGCAGCATTTAGCATCAAAAACCCCCAGAAAGTATCAAATTCCAATAATGCCAACTCTGATGTATTACCTTCCTCTGCCAATGACAGGAGAGTAATCTGCCCCATTCATCTCCATTCGTCCGCTACCGACCTGGTCCCTACGAGGATAACTGGGGGCACTAGGCAGTCGAGGGCGGCTGCTCATCTGATGGGTGTGTAGCACACGAGTCCCGTTGGGGATGCGCTCTGAGGACAGATTTGTGAAAGCGCCAGGATTCTCTAACAAAGCTGTTCCACGCTCTGCAGTCGGTGCCGTGGGTCGAATGTGGCTTTTACTGTGATTCCTGACAGGGTGAACACAGTCCCATATTACACTGGAAGCACAGACGCACCTCTCAAAAGGAAAGATGGACAGAGAGACACGTACAGCTTTACATACAAACCAAACAGCAACATACCTGTTCCGTGGTTGGTAATGTCTGACAGTTAGAGGTGCAGTGGCTGATTTAAAAGTAGGTGATCCAGCAAAGCCATTGATAAATCCAGGGTTAGGAAACGGGGTCACCTAAGAGACATAAGGAAAAGGGTGTCTTAGTTTTGTTGTTTATCTAAAATGTTTAATTGAATAATGAATATGTATGTAATGTAAGTTATTCTAAGGGGGTGTTTTCACACTAGAGTTTTTTTCCCCAGACCCAGAAGTGCTTGTTCTGCAAGTTTGGTATGTTTGGTAAAGTGTGAAAGCTGTTTGAGCCTGGAAGCAGTCCAGAGAACCGAATTCCAGTTCTACTGAAAACCACGATCTGGGGTTCTCTTCCAGCCTGGTGTGGTCTGCTGAGCAAGTAGAAGCTATCTGCTGTTGGCACCCACAAAACATAGCTTGAGTTAAACACAGAGCTTGGTTTATTTTGTACCATGACGGCTTCAATGCATCACATTACTTCCCTTAGCAAGTTTCGTGAAGATGGGGAAAGGATTGTTGTGAATGAAAACTGCTGGTTATTACCGCTTGAGTGTTTGTATACAAGGAAAATTATATTCAGCAGCAAATTAATGAGGCTATTACACAGTTGAGTCACATTATGGCCATCAGTTAATAACCAGAGTAACCGCTGTATGCAGACAGCAGCTAGACGGGCTAGGGGTGATTTAACAAGGTCCTAGTAGGCTGTCACAGGTATCTGGGGCCATGCTGACTGCAGTGCATCCCACAGCTGCTGGAGGGGGCGTGGGGGAGGACCCATAGAGTGAACACGGTGATAGAGATGGTCCCATAGATGCTAAACTGGGTTCAGGTCTAAGGAATTACAAGGCCAGGGTAGTACTTGGAAGTCTTGGTCTTCCAACCAACATCGGACATTTCCAGCCATATGGCATGTCACTTTGTCTTGCTGGAAGACCCCATCCGCTTCAGGGAAGACAATCAGCATATATGGGGGTATGTGATCTGCAAGGATGTATTAATTCCCAAGTCAGTTAAGGGTGCCTTCCACATGGAAGAGATGGCCCAGAGAAAGCCATGAAAACACGACTACCTTCATGAGCTACGCGCTGCCGCCAGCGAAAGTAGGAAGTGGTCATAATGTGACTCAGTGGTGTGTTTTGCAAACCTGCATACAGAAAAGTGACTTATGAAATTGTGCAATCAATCCACAGTCCAGTTGGAGTTCTTCTGTGTGAAAGCAAACCAGCAGAAACCAGCCACTTCTCCCAAACGAACCCAGAATCAGTCCTAAATGTTCAGGTCAAGTGTGAAAACACTGTCATCATACAATACTCACTAAAGGATCCAAGTAGCTCTGTGTTGTCGACCAGCCTTGAGGGGTCACCAGTCTGTAGATTGGGGGGAACTGCTGCTGTGGTCCATACACAGGCGGGATATAATAAGAGGTATATCGCTGCTGGATGTTTGAGGACATATCTACGGGCCTGTACCCATTCTTTGGCACAAAAGTGTTGACAGCAATGGCCTTGGCCTTTATCCTCGCCTGGAATCCCAAAAAAAACCACAACATAATATAACAAGTGGGCGTGTAAATGCTTTATGGAAAGAAAAACAAAACCACTTGCCAATATCATGCAATGGCAGGGAGTTTACCTTTATCGGCTTTCCTTGAAAAGTCTTCACCTCCTCCCGGAGATACTGATACGCCTGAAAAACAAAGGCAAGTAATTAACTGCCTTTACAGGACAGGACTAGACAAAAAAAAATTCAACAAATAACAAATAAAAAAACCACAAGGCTGTGAAATAAAGAAGAAGTCAAGTGCAACTTTACCAGTTGTGCATCTGCCTCCGACTGAAAGGTGATGAACCAGTTGTCGTTATAGGCAAACTCACAATTGACGAATTTGGGCAGTTTTTCGCTCTTGAACAAAGATTCAACTTCCTGGAAAGGACAAAGCAGAAAAGGAGTCAAGTCTTTCTGGTTCCCTAGTCCTGAACGAGCATGGCAATGACTGTACACAAGGAAGATGCAGCAAGTAGAACATTCACCTCGACAGGAGTGGCCTCGGGGACCTCGCGGAGGATAACGATGCAGCGATTCTGGTTCGGTCGTACTTTCTCACCACATTTGTCCACTTGCACCAGAGGAAGAGCTGAAGGTGTTATAAAAACATGGTCAGATTCCAGCATGGACCCCAGCAAACTGAGGCCTTACCCAACATTTGAATGATCCCAGATTACTTACTCTTTAATATATCAGCTATTAGATCCACATCTGTGCTCAGCTTCTTGATCTGATCAAGATTTGCCACGGTCACAATTGGCACATACTGGTCGCTGT
Organism: Prochilodus magdalenae; assembly: GCA_024036415.1. Classification (NCBI taxonomy): domain Eukaryota; kingdom Metazoa; phylum Chordata; class Actinopteri; order Characiformes; family Prochilodontidae; genus Prochilodus; species Prochilodus magdalenae. Next base: position 112,760 of record JAMWET010004593.1, on the reverse strand, counting down.
CCATTTGAGAGATGAGGTACATATCGTTGGCTAGATTCTCCCTGACACACAAACAGGAGAGGGGAGGGACGATGATACACAGCATTTACAGAGGCTGACACGCTGTACCCTTGAATACATTCTATTGTGTTTACAACAAGGCGTTGGATTGTGAAACAGCCTCCCACATAGCTAGAAATCTGCATCCAAGCCCTCTGCACTTCTGCCGCAACTCTGTTATGAACGCCGCTGATATTCAAAGTCATAAGATTTTATATGACGTCTACATGTTCAATGAATTTAAAAACTGCTAGAAATCACAGTCCCCTTGTTAACTCTTTAAGGGGTCTCGTTTGAGTTGCAGCGGTCTAATACATGAGAACCCATAACAAATATCTCCCCCCATGGGATGCATTACATTCCATAACCAAAGTTTCTGAAACAGAGCAAATAATAATAACAAAAAAAAAAAAGCCTTGAATTCAAGGACAGCTCCACTAGCGAGATGAGCCTAAAACAACAGGCAGTGTAAGCAGTACAGCAGATGAGAGTTTGAATTTACCTGGAGAGGCAAAACTCTAGTGTAGCCTTTAGCTGTTCACGAAGGTCTTCAAGCTGCCTGGAGGAGTCCGAACCATCACTTTCTGCAGAACAGGAACAAGATAAATTACTTAACGGACACCATCCAATTCAAGTACAAACAGACCGATCCAATCCTTATAACTACTCCACCTTTCATGGGGGTCTCTTGCTGTAACCCAGGGGGCAACTGATTGACTGTGCTTCCCATGTCCACGGGTTCTGCTGAAGGCAGTTCTACTGAGACGGATTCCTGTTGTTCTTCATTCCATTTCTCCTTGTCATTGCTGTTAACATAACCTGAAGGAACAAATAACACCATTTAGATTTTTACTAACATCATATTTTTATAAGCGGAAAAAAAAGTGAGTGCCTAATGACGCTGTAAATGACTTTCCGAGTGCCTAAAGGGATTAAAAATGAAAAAACTGCAAGCAGTAAAACAGCAAGTGCTACATAAAAGTCTGCCCAGTTATTTATGCGGAACACTAAAAGCAAACTAATATTGTTGTTTAGTGGGAATGTTACTACACAAACATTGCTCCTACCAAGCCACAGCCAAAATATACACTCACCGGGCATTTCACTAAGTGTATCTACCTTTACCTACACTGACTGTCCATCATCAGCTCCACTCACCATAGGTGTACAGGTCCAGACTGTAGTCCATCTGTTTCTCTGTATACTGTATTACCCTGTTCTTCAAATGGTCAGGACCCCCACAGAGAAGGTATGATGTGGGTGGTGGATCATTCTCAGTACTGCAGTGACACTGACGTGGTGGTGGTGTGTTAGTGTGTGTGGTGCTGGTGTTAGTGGATCAGACACAGCAGTGCTGCTGAAGTGTTTAGACACTGTGTCCACTCACTGTCCACTCTATTAGACACTCCTACTCTGCTAGTCCATCTACAAGGACTACAACCACACACACTAACACACACACTAACACACCACCACCACGTCAGTGTCACTGCAGGGCTGAGAATGATCCACCCTCCACATAATACCTGCTCTGTGGTGGTCCTGCAGGGGTCCTAACCTTTGAGGAAAAGGGTAATACAGTATACAGAGAAACAGATGGACTACAGTCTGGAACTGTACACCTACAGAGTGTCCTGTATGGTCAGTGGAGCTAATAGAGACAGTGCAGATACAAGGAGGTGCTGAACAATTTTTAAAGAATCATCAATACAAAACAAAAGGCATTCGATTTATTAACATTAGAAGAGTTCTGTATGTCCAACGCTGCTGAATATTTACCTCTTGAGATGTTATTTGTTGGATCACTGGCGTCTTTTACCCATGGCTGGAGAGAGCGTGTGTAGGCCAGTCCCGAGGCTTCCTGATTAGTCATATAACTGCCCCATGCCTTTGCGTTTGGATTGAGATCAGAAACCTTTGTGGCATCCTGAGATATAATGAACAATAGGAGATAAAAGAAAAACAACCATATTCAATGAGGAAGCAGACTGAAGGCCTAAACGTTCTCAGACCAGCTCCACAAATAAACAAAAGTCAGACATACACCATCAGAAAACACTTACAAGCTCACTGTATGCATTTTGCCAGTCCCATAAACAGGAGCCATCATCAGACGCTAACAGGCTGTAAGGGTAAGCGGCCATGAAGGCCCGCACACCCTCCAAGTCGATACCGGGATCATCTTTATTGTCCTGTTGTGCATCCATCACTTCCATTTCAGAGAGCTGAGGATGCCATGCTGACTCCAGGGCATAACCCTGCATTGCTGCATCTGGCTTTTCAGGCCACAACGAGAGGTAATGATTAGCATCTGCGTCCTCGTTCACCTCAGACTTTCCCAGGAGGTCAGACACCATGTTTAGCACACCTTGCTCCCCTTCTGATTCACTCGTCTTACTTTCTAAGCTTTCAATGTGCGGAGGGACAACAGCTTTGCGAAAATGGATCTCATACGAGGGAGTGCTGGCGTAAAGGTCCACCTGGCCGGGTTCGACAGGAAGCGGAATAGCTTTGTTTAGGCATGTGGTTTCATCGGCAGCTTCACTGAATGTGGACAGACACACTTCAGAATCTCTGAATTCACAAGCGGAAGGGTTGCATGACTCCAGCTGGTAGCCCTGAAGCCTGCTTGTTGCAAAGCTCTCCATAGACGCACTAGCGCAGCCATGCCCTTGTAAGGCGCACGACGGCTCTCCGATTTCAAACAGTGGCCTTATGGTACTCACAAGAGGAATGCTGTAGTCAACCACTGTCCCTTCCCCTCCAGTGTCAATCATGCACATGCCTCGTGGACTTCCAGGCCTCAACTCCGGCTCTTCATGATTGGACCAAACTGAAACGCTTGGCATATCGCTGGCAGCCGGCCCCAGGAGAGGAGCGGCGGGAATGCAGGCACTCTCACTCAGCATACTGTTTTTAGACAATGTGGCACTGTCAGAAGCCCCCTCATCCTGAGAAGGCAAGCTTGTAGACAGGGTGCACTGGCTGTCAGAGTCTGTATTTTTTTCCTTACCGGCTCCCAAACGGAATGGGATATCTTGGTTATCAGAAAGACCAAGATAATGTTGTGGTAGGTCTTGCTGTAGTAGGTCTTGCTGTAGATCAGTTTCATGCCCTGTTTTGAGGTCAACGACGCTTGAAGAGTTTTGAACCACGTCTTTCTGTTCATCATCACTGAAGTACAACGAGATAACTGGGATCTTCTCTTTCCCGTTCCAGTCGGAATTCTCTTTCCCTTTGATGTTAACATATTCCTGTTTGGAAGGAGGCCATGTGGGTTCCATTTGATGTTCAACACAAACTGCAAGATGATTTAGGCTCCCGTTATTACAAAATTCCCTAGCAGGAGAATGTGTCTGGTGGCTGTGATCCATAGAGCAGTCAGCATCGTATGCAACATCAGCGTTATCTGAAACAACTGCAGTCACAAGAGCAGAGCCGGGTAGCTCTTCCTCTGCCTGCACGCATTTCAGCAAGTCGTCAACGGATTCCACTGAATGACCATCACGGTGCAAACGATCAGAAGGCCTTGCATTTGTGACAGCGGGTGGCAGAAATGGTATACGAGTGACTGGATCTGAATTTTCCATCGTCATTTCTTCTTGGCCTTCTTCATTTACGGGATCGGGGTTTGATAGGTCAGTGGAGGAACCGGTGGAGGCGAAGTCTTCCATGCCAGGGTTATTTTCACCGTTTTCTCCTCCATCACCACAACGACTCGGTATGGAACCTGCACCATGTTCAGGGCAGTCTACGATCCGTCCACGTAAAGAAATCCCTGTTGGAAGCATATCAGCATTTTCCCAATCAATGACAGGTGTGACTAACTCCAGGTCCTGAAATGTGTTAGGCTCATCAGACACAAACTCCACTTCTGTGGCTGCTGCTGCGTCTGCTTTCTTCTCCAACTCTGAGAAGGTTGACAGGTTGCCTGCTTTAACAGCTGAGCAAGTTTCGGAGTTCAGATTTAGTCCGTTAGCCTCCTGGCAGTCGTCTCCCGTCATAAAGCTTTGAACATCACTTTGATTTTCTACTGAGGGAGTGATGAAAGTTGATGGCGCATCCCTGAAGGTCTCGGGGGTGTCAGAGGGGTTAAGGCTGAACGAATCGTGCGCCGTTTCCTCTGAAAGTTGCTCAGGATTGGATAAACACAGACTAGCTGCTTTCACAGCTGAGGGAGTTTCTCCTGTGTTGTCAAGTGAAGGGATGGGAGAATGGTCTGTTAGCATAGCACAAATCCCAGAATCATGATTTACGCCATCGGTAGCAGTCAGGCCAATCTCCGTCTGTAATTCCGAGTTCGCTTCAATACATACTAAATGGTTTTCGACAACGTCTAGTCTGCTTGCCAACTCGGAGGATACACTCTCTGGTTCCTGGCTGGGTGCTTCCGCAGGGCATACTTTACGAGCCACTCCCAATGCTTTCAGTTTGGATGACAATTCCGTGCCTGTATTAACAGGCCGCTCTGCCACAGAAGCCAAGTCGGCATAATTAACCAAGGGCTCACTCCGCTGTCCCTCTGTACACTCACGTGAAAACGACTCCCCACTTCTTTCCAACAAATCAGGCGTCGTTTCATCAATGGTCTCGTCTGAACTCTCATTTTCACATGTGCTGCCATCCTGTTTTATCACTCTGTCTTCAAGGGGAAGGGGAACATGCTTTCCAGACGCTACCTGTTCATTTGATGGCTCAAGAAACGTTCCAAGGAGGTCAGGAAGCACGCTACCCGGGTTTACAGGCAACGTTCTCGCTGGAAGACTTCCAGAACACGTTTCATCGTCGTCTCGCGCTACTTTGATCATCTGATTTTCAAAAGCTTTGGTCCCATTTGAAGGTTCTGAGGGAGCAATCCTACATTCATTATTCAGGAGTGAGGAGTTATTAAAAGGCAGCGCTTTGGTTTCAGCTAATACGCCTGCGTGATCGAATGCCACAGTTTGCGTCACGGATTCACACTCACCCTCCAGGTCGTCTGCATCGATTGAGCAAATGCTGTAGAAGCTTTGGGTCCTCTTTTTGAAGTGGTGGTCTGAGAACTCAGAATCATTCTCCCCTACATCACAATCCTTTCTAGGACTTGTAGTTGCTCCCAACGTTCCGTCATCTGCCTTCTCCCTAATAGCGCTTTGCACCTGTGCATGCTCCTCCGAGCCCACGCTGCCTGGAGTGCATGCTGCTCTGATGCAGTGACTGCTAGGTACAGCCGTGGCTGCGATCAAGGTCTCCGCACTATGGCTTTTCCAGCTTTTCCCTGTTAAATCCGCACAACGAGGAGATTTACCTTCACGAAACCAGTTTGCTCGCTTCTCCGCATTCTCAGCTATTTTCCTCTTTACAGCGTGCAACACGGCTCTTTCTGCGGCCGGCGTAAAGGTGGGACCATTGCTGTCTCCTTTTGAAACCTCCTTCACGTTTCCACTCTGTTCCAGAAGAGGAGGGTCATCGGCAGGTTCGTTCCAAAGTGCCGTCCCATCCTGAACGCTGCTGCTTCTCTTATCAATGGAACCGAGACTTGCGGACAGATTTGCAGAGGAAGAACTGCTTCTGGTATCCAAGGCTACATTCGTCTCTCCATAGTCAGGAAGTTTCTCCTGGGACAGTTCAGCCACGGAGCGAGCACATTGTTTGACGTCTTTAACTGAGCAGCTTTCAGCGACTGGTGTTTGAAGAAGGCCGGTTCTTTCGGTCACCAAATTAGGATTCAACTCTTTGCTGAAGCAACACCCCATATTAAACTAGGACATAAAAGTGATCCTAGTACACCGGCTAAGAAACCTCGTGAAGTTACGCTCCAGGAGGCTGACCGAGAGAGAGAGAGGGAGAGAAAGAGAGGGGGGAGAGAGAAAGGGAGGTGCAATATGGCCGCCTACCCCCTCCCTATCCTCAAAATAGCACATTTAAATTTGTGCAACTGACTCACATGGCCCTGTCACTCAAACACAACCTGCCAAGTCTTGCGACTGGCGTTTCAGTTGTATGAATGGGATCAGCGCCGCGAAGACATACCTTCATAGACTGGGTATGGAAATACTGGTAGACTATTATTAAATTATCAGGTTAATAAGATTTGCTGGGTTTGAGTGACAGAGAGGGCGAAAACATGGTGTACAAATCCGACACAGCAAAAGATGATACTTTACCAAAAGGGGAATCTCTTTTTTCCTCACTTCCTGCGACTGCTGCACCTGCGGCTCAGCTATGTCTTTTCCTTCCTGGTCTGAAGTCATGAGCCGTCCAGGTTTGGGCTCTTTAGAAAGAGCTCCGAAGATCACCAGGGAGGCTAAGGGGCAAACATGAAAACGGACAACACGCATATTAAACCACTGCAGAAAAGCAGCATGAATAATAGTAGGCTTAAACCAGCTACCCAGCACGTATCTACCGCACTGACAGGACCAGATAACCTGCATTATTGCCAGTTACGCACTTTAACACATACTTCCAACCAATCAGATGCCTGTAAAACCTATACTGACTTCTAAAACTGCACTCATCACCAAAAAAATGGCCACACTGACAGGAATGAATCTTGGTGTAAGTTTGACAATGTGAGAACTGCCAATGATTCATCTTCAGTGACGAGCCCCGCTTTTGTCTTGGTGGAGATGACAATGAATCTGTGTGTGGAACGGTTAAACGGTTTGTAAAACGTTTGTGAGCGGTTTGTAGTCACGCGTTACACATCCAGAAGGCCTGGTATCACCCCACCTCCGCCCTAAACACAAACCTCTAGAATGGAGCTGTACAAGAGAATGATCCAGCTTCCTTACCCTGCAGTGGAGCTGATAGAACAAGGTTTATTACTAAGCAGGTTTGGAGCGATTCTATTGGTCTGTCCATCATGAATATTCACTAACCTGAAAGGAGAACTAGAGCTTTTACACTGTGCAGAAAAAGAGATCAAAGTTGGCAGTGTATATATGGATGTACTATTAGCAATAAGAGCCAACATAAATACTGCATATAGAGCCTGAAGACTTGGGGCACTACCAATTCTGGTAACATGGTCTGTACCTAACAGGGAAAATCGAGAAGTACTGATAATTCCACAGCATTCATTAATTAATATCATAATAATTATACAATTAATTTAAAACCAGCAACCCTCCATCGCTAGTCTAAAACTACTCTAATAAAGGAGCACTTAAAACAAGACTGGAAAATAACCTCCAGGCTCTAACAATACTACACACTACTGCACCGCTCCTAGGGCTGAACAATTTGATGTGAAAAATGGAATTGTGATTTTTCGGACCAATATTTCAGTTATAATTTAAAGCCTGATATTTTCTATGAATTAATGTCCCAGCCCAATTTATTTTCCATTTGGACAAGGCCACCAAACTATCCACACTTTCCACATGAACCTTTAATGCTGTGTGCATCAGACTACAAGTTAACTGTAATTGTTTTGATGTCACATACACGAGTTGGGTCTGTTGTTGCTTCTGCTGTGTGTAACTCATCTACAAGTAGCTCAGGCGCTGCACATCAGGTTAAATTATCTCCATTTAAAACATGTTAAGACAACACTGTTGATCTGCTCTGCAATAAACACTGCAAACCTGGGAATTAAAAATTGGAAATTTGCTAAACGGCCAAGGGCAGAAACGCTAAAGTGGCTTTTTTTTTTTTTTTTTTTTAAATAAAAAGATTATTATTTCAGCCCTAACTGTTCTTGAAGTAAAAAGCACTGATACTTACTGCAAAAGTGCAGTTAAATAAATACCCAGCCTTACATCACCTTAGAACCAATCTAGCTCTCCTGGCATGCTGAAGCAGGAACTTCCCATTCACTACCACACATTACCGTCAGTCATCCCAAACTGGTTTTGTATTTTAATAACGGGCAGTTTGCCAGATCGAAGACAGACAGGGTAGGTTTGTCATGGTACTCATCATGTTATGCTACAGCTTCATCATCAATGTGCTCAACAGACAAAAACCAGCAATCAGGAAAACAAATGGACACAGAGTGAATCATACCTACTCGATGTTTCTGTTTAGCAACACACAGAATACCACAAAAACAAACTTCTCATCAGAGTCAGAAGGGCATCTCGCAGCCCACTCAGGCAGCCCAGTCCGACAGCTGATTACAAGCTAGTCAGTGTGGAAGTTCAGCTTCCACATAAAGGTACATTAGACTGCATGGTCGGGGCACACAGCAACACGCCGACACGTCAGTCTATAATTTAATGTAGCAAACAAACACTGTACGAAACAAACAGCTTCAGTCGTTAAAATCAGATCAGCTGATGACCATCTGAAGCACCCACACAACGACCACCTCACAATTTAATTGTGGGCTGATTAATTTATCTAGAACTTGGCTGGTCAGCTGGCGAACAAGCTAACAGACAGCAAACATGCTAACCAGCTCCATCATTAATATCACAGGGCTGAATGACAATACTTACGATATGACTGTAAAACTGCAGTATAAAAGTGTAAAGAACGTATCTAGAACATCTTTCTCTCAAATCTCCGCGTTTTACTCAGAAGTAGCATCAAATCCAGGTTAAATCCCGAACACCTCCTCATAAACTAAATAGTGTACTTTTAGGAAGCAGGGGAGGGTGCAGTGCGCCGCCGGGTAGGGAGCAGGGGAGTGCGCCGCCGGGTAGGGAGCGGGGGAGGGCGCAGTGCGCCGCCGGGTAGGAAGCAGGGGAGGGCGCAGTGCGCCGCCGGGTAGGAAGCAGGGGAGGGCGCAGTGCGCCGCCGGGTAGGGAGCGGGGGAGGGCGCAGTGCGCCGCCGGGTAGGGAGCGGGGGAGGGTGCAGTGCGCCGCCGGGTAGGGAGCAGGGGAGGGCGCAGTGCGCCGCCGGGTAGGGAGCAGGGGAGGGCGCAGTGCGCCGGCGGGTAGCGAGCAGGGGAGGGCGCAGTGCGCCGGCGGGTAGGGAGTAGTGCGCCGGGTAGGGAGCAGTGCGCCGGGTAGGGAGCAGTGGAGGGCTCTACATAGAGAACAAGGAAGTGTGGCGCTCTACAGAGGGAGCAGGGAGGTGCAGTGCACTACATTGGGAGCAGGGAGGTGTAGCACACGATGCAGGAAGCACATGGCAGCTTTACAGGGAATCTGGGTCCAAGCAGAGCAGAATGACCAGGACTGCAAACGAGGGCACTCTGGATGAAGTCTGCTAGACTGGTGGATCTGGATGCATGCAATCCGCACATCTACCGGGCTCAGATCATTACAATGCGCATCCAACGGGTCCAAAACGGCCAAAGCTCTAAAATAACAAACCTAGACATAATCAATAAAACTGAGTCGAGCTGCTAACTCACCAGCTGCTTATCGGAACTGTCCTTCCACAGAGAATGACTTACAAACAAGAGGCTGGCGAATCATCATCACTTTCCTTCAAAAAATGCTCCTGGATGATCTAACGCTGCTACCCAAACCACATACTTCCGCACCCCACCTACCACACTAATGAGCGCACTTCTAATAGCATAGGGTCTAATTATAGCCCACTATTTATATTAGTGCGGGTATGTGGTTTGGTATGCAGAAACAGAAAACCTTAGCTATCTCACTTTCAGCTTTCTTCTGACGTCATAACAGCACCCAATTTTTAAATGACTATTTAATATACATCACTATAAAGGACTTTAAGTGAATGCTTTGGTTGGGGGTTAACACACCGAAATGAACTTTTTTGGCCAAAACCGAACAAAATTAAAATACTAAATGTTTTTTCCACAGTCTTTCATCAATTCTGCCACTGTGTTCACCACTGCATACGTTAACAACATGCATCTTCCAAAGAACTTACTTAGCATCTTACTCAACACTGAACATGTTTAACCTCCCAACAAACATACCAACACAGCACAATACGAGCCTCCCTCCACGCTGGTCATGAGCCGAGCCAAACGGACCTCGAGACAGAGTACAGAACCGAACAGTGCCATTACAGCGAGGCAGACAGACAGCAGCTTCCCAGCTATCATGTAAACATGCGTACACACTCACTCCCACGGCGCGAGCACGCTTTTACTCTCACACCCACATCCTCCGTCGAGAAACACAAACCGTGACCAGCGTGGAGGGGGGCACTCTCTGTAAATGCAGCAGACGTGTTGGCGTGGATGGGCTTTTTAATATTGCTAATATATTTTAGTCAGGTTGTGCCATGTTGGCGCGTCTGCTGGGATGTTGAAATGTTGAGTGTTGAGCAAGTGTGTTCAAACTGCAGGTCAGCGATGAATTGAATTTGTGGGAAAAAGTGGCAAAGTTAAGAAAATCGCGTTCGGTTTGGACCAAACATTCTCATTTCTGTGCTTTCTTATCAAAACCCAATGTCTGAGATAACAGGCACCTCCGACCACTCCAACAGCCCTCAGTGAGGGAGCCTTCAGAGGCCTGGTTCCCATCACCACCAGTAGGAACGAATCTGACTCAGCAAGTTTCTCCAGAATGGCACGTTAAACCGAATCGCCTCATGTCCTTAATAACTCAATTACACAGAAAAGTTTTTAAAAATGGTTGGAATTTACTTCTACAAATGACGGGCCACTGTATCTAGAACCCTATTTCAATATCAGGGCAGTTCATTAGACAGATTAGTACCCTAACCAGAAAGAATGTGTGCAGCTTGAAATAAACAGCATAATTAAATACTATATAATAATTATAAGGGCGGAACAATTCGGGAGGAATATCTAATTGAGATTTTCCTGATCCGTATTGCAACTGTGGTTTAAACTGCAGTTCTGTTCTGGGAACTGAAGTCCAGGACTGTTGATGGATGGATGGATGGATGGATGCTTTGCCAAATTTCCTTCGGGATCAATAATCAGTAAGACCAGAGCATCCTTCCTTCTCCAGTTAGCTGTGGTTGTGATTTCACAGCATATAGCCAGCCTTGGACGGACTATCACCCACCTATCTGTTGGCCCTCTTACCCACATTATGCTCCATCTTGTAAGCTAAGGTCTTCTGACTCTAGTCTCCTAGCTGATCCTAGGTTCAGGCTTTCCTCTATGGGTGGCCGGTTGTTTAGTGTTGCTCCCCCCACATTCTGGGAACTCCCTACCATTCATCTATTCGCACTTCTCTCTCTCTCTTTCCATCTTTAAAAGTCAGTTAAAAACGCTGAACTCTGAACATTTTCATTCTTCATGATTATTTTGTTTGTTTGTAGATTTTAAACCGTCATTGGGTATGTTAAAAGGCGCTATAGAAGTGTAACCTATTACCATTATCATTATTATTATTATTATTATTATTATTATTATTATTATTATTATGCTGCCTCAGATTGGTCTAACTTATCTACAGCCAGCTTACAAGCTCTGATGTTAATGTCCCCTATATAAGACACGGTTTTAATAAAATAGCCTATAATTAAAATAGCAGTTCTTGAGATTCGAATATTGATTTGAGTTGGAGATACATATAAATTAATCTTTCAGCCCTAGCAATTTTAAGAGTAATATAACTTACCAAGTCAGGATTGCTCACAGTGGTGGTGATGGTATCAGGGTATCCACCTTTAAAACTCTTATTACTACACATGACATGGTTATGAAGGCACTGCCAAGTGCCAAGTGTCTGATACAGTAGTGTTAAGACATTATTAAATATGATAATATATCTATGGCCTAAATGTATTTTAGTCAATTCCTTGTGGAAAGACACAAGATGGGTGTTCTAAGACAAAACAGTCCCAAATGAAAACGTACTGGTTTCAGATTTTTCCACTCCTTTACCACCACCATCATCATCATCATCATCATCATCATCATCATCACACATATAAACTCAGAAGGCATCTGTAGACTCACTGCTGGTTTCCGGAGGTAAATAAAACGTCTATGTTTGTGTTGTAGACATGGAGACCCCCTGGTTCCCATCACCACCACTGTGAAGACCCTCTGAGCCCGCAAGTTTCTCCACAAATGAACCATTTAAACCTCAAATCACTATAAAACCTCAATTTACAATCCCACCACTAAACTCCGCAGAAAAGCTGGGAAATTCGAGCAGTTCCCCTTTAACGTGAGCAGCCGAAGCGCTAGGCTTAGCTAGCGAGCTAGTTAGTTAGCTCGCCGGCTAACCCACTTTTAGCGTATCTGCACAGCAACACGGCTAACTCCGCGCTAGCTAGCGTTAGTTCCTAGCCTAAACTAACACCAAGCCAAGTTACATAACAAACAGCTGGACCGCCCAACGAGACGGAACTACGCAGAACAGTCGACGTACAAGCTTCAAACAGAGAGTTTTACAACACAGAGGCATACTCACCTGCTGAAGCTAAAGCTTTAGGCGATCCGCACTCCAGAGGAGGTTGTGTCGGGCCCTAGCGCTTTAGCTAGCGACTCAATCCATGACAGCACACTTTGAAATATTACCGAGATACCGCACAAGCGACCGCTACGAACAGTTAAACTCTGAACGAAAGGGCTTTCGGTGGAGCAAAAACCACCGCCTGTTGTTTTATCCGCACGTATATGTGATGTTCTTAGCGGATATGACTAAATAACTTTTTTATAAAACCGTGAAACACGTACCGAGGCAAGCTAGCAAGCAGCTAGCCAGCTAGCTCGCTAGCCATCATCGGCTGTTATTCTTCGAATCCAGGCAGCGACGTGTTGTACGAACCGACCGTTTCTCGGCTACTACAGCTGGCGATTTGGCACTCCAATGTAGCTGTATCCCAAAAGTCAGAAAGGATGATTTGAGCTAGAAAAGAAAGAGAGAGAGAGGAGCCTCAGGCTCGCAACGCCTCCCCACTATTTGTATTTTCAGTTTAGCTGACCGACGTTCAGCTACATCCGCGGCCCAGACCGTGCGACGATTCCGATTCTCCAAAGAGTCGGTTCTTTTTGAACCAATTCGCCAATCTGGTTGAATCGATATTTTTCTATCGCCCTCGCGCACTGTGTAGTCAGACTTATAGGCTGTTAACGAAACGAACACGTCTTCATACTTAAATTATCAAAACAATTTGTAGTTGTAGGGGAACAAATACTTGAATCAGTTGAATCGGACGTACTCTCAATCGAATCAACTGGTCCGAAAGAGTCGGTTCTATGTATTCAATCAAAACTGAATCGCTAAAATCCCGCCTCATTTCTCCGCAGGATTTCTTCGGTTGGTCGAATGTAAGTGTACGGGTAGCAGCTCGGGCCAAAGAAAGGCGAAGCAGAAAAGAACTCGCTTCACATCGAAAATGGCGGATAAACAATGCCACCTGCAAACTGTAGAACAGAATAAGCACTGATTTAAAGGCGTCAGAGATTAAACCTCATCGTCATAAATCAGAATTCATGTCAGAAAAAACACGTTAGATGTGTTTTGGTCAGCAGAGTGAGTGAGAGAGGGTTTGGTGTGAGGTGTGTACAGAGCGAGGGAGAGAGGGTTTGGTGTGAGGTGTGTACAGAGTGAGTGAGAGAGGGTTTGGTGTGAGGTGTGTACAGAGTGAGTGAGAGAGGGTTTGGTGTGAGGTGTGTACAGAGTGAGTGAGAAAGGGTTTGGTGTGAGGTGTGTACAGAGTGAGCGAGAGAGGGTTTGGTGTGAGGTGTGTACAGAGTGAGAGAGAGGGTTTGGTGTGAGGTGTGTACAGAGTGAGTGAGAGAGGGTTTGGTGTGAGGTGTGTACAGAGTGAGTGAGAGCGGGTTTGGTGTGAGGTGTGTACAGAGTGAGTGAGAGCGGGTTTGGTGTGAGGTGTGTACAGAGTGAGTGAGAGCGGGTTTGGTGTGAGGTGTGTACAGAGTGAGAGAGAGAGGGTTTGGTGTGAGGTGTGTACAGAGTGAGTGAGAGAGGGTTTGGTGTGAGGTGTGTACAGAGTGAGTGAGGGTGGGTTTGGTATGAGGTGTGTACAGAGTGAGTGAGAGAGGGTTTGGTGTGAGGTGTGTACAGGGTGAGTGAGAGTGGGTTTGGTGTGAGGTGTGTACAGAGTGAGAGAGGGTTTGGTGTGAGGTGGGTACAGAGTGAGTGAGAGCAGGTTTGGTGTGAGGTGTGTACAGAGTGAGTGAGAGAGGGTTTGGTGTGAGGTGTGTACAGGGTAAGTGAGAGCGGGTTGGTGTGAGGTTTGTACAGAGTGAGTGAGAGAGGGTTTGGTTCGAGGTGGGTACAGAGTGAGTGAGAGCGGGTTTGGTGTGAGGTGTGTACAGAGTGAGTGAGAGCGGGTTTGGTGTGAGGTGTGTACAGAGTGAGTGAGAGCGTGTTTGGTGTGAGGACAGAACTCTAATCCACAACCATACTGACCCGCACCCCTCTATGTGTCATTTATTCATCCCTCGTTCCTTCCATAACAACCTCAGCCTGGAAGGAATTGGGAACCATTTAAGCAGCACAACATTCCACACTTCCGCACATTCCTTTGTTCTTCCTCTTCACCTTGGTACACATTCTCTCTCCCCTAAACTAGTCCCACGGTTTTCAACATATCCACCCATTCCAAGTCTGATTAGGAATGCTGATTAAGACCCCCAAGCACAAATTCAATGTTGGTCTGGCACTCGTTTGTTTGTCTCCCCCCATCCCTTGTTCCTCCCATAGAATTCTATTCATTTTCCCCTCCATTCCGACCCTACTGTCTCCTGTACCCCACAGCCACCAAACTGCATGTACTCACTCAGGGCACATCCCCAAACTCCAATACTTAGACTTACTGAACCGCACCCGCACTATGTGTTGTGTATTCATCCCTCATTCCTCCCATAGACTCCCATTCATTGCCAGCAACTGGCTAGCAACAAGCTTAAGCTGAACAATCACTCTGCCGGTCAGACCAACACTGAATTTGTGCTCGAGGGTCTGCCCTGAGATGGTGGATGTGAAACAGTGTCTGTAGTTCGAGCAGAAGTACAGTAGATGGGCGTGTACTTTCCCATCCCAGTCATTCTTAATGGGGAAAAAATTCCGAATGTAATTATGTTTTTCCAAACGTCGCAAGTCAAAAAAGCTGTATACAAGCACAACATTCTTAATCAGAGTTGGAATGGGATCAATATGTTGAAAACTGTGGGACTAGTTAGTGGATAGAAAATGTGTACCAAGGAGAAGAAGAAGAACAAAGGAAAGAAAAGTACATTTCCCGAAAGAAATGCGGAATGTTGCGCCGCTTAAATGGTTCCCAATTCTTTCTAGGCTATGGTTGCTTTGGGACATAGACTTTGTGCTTCGGGGTCAGCCCAGGGACGGTGTATCAGAAACGGTGCCTGTGGGTCGAGCAGGAGTACAGTAGATGGCTGTGTACTTTTCCATCCCATTCATGCTTAATGGGAATAAATTCCCATTGATTCCCATTGCTGGAAAAAACTGTATTCCAGCACACTATTTCCAATCAGATCGAGCAATTTGGGTATTGGAATACTTTGGATACCTCGAAAACTGCAGGACTAGTTATCGGACAAAAAAAAAAAAAAAAGTGCACCAACAATGAGAAGAGGAATAACAACATTCCGCTGGATAACAGCAGTATTCCGCATTGGACAGCCAGTAATGACTACTTAATTAGTTCGGATTAACTCATAATCTCCAGACTCACTCAAATTAATCTAAAATCATACCCGTTTGGCCCCCACTGGTGACTCAGGGGCCCTAAGTGACTCCTGATGGTCCTACCACCAGACTCGGCACTAACCGGAAGGTGCCCTGCTCCGATAAGAGGTGTCTTCTCCCATTTTTGCCGGGTTTGTTCATTCTTCCATATTCTGAATGTAGCTGGTGTGCAGGAGGAGGAAGGATGAGCAAGAGGAGGAGCCACCTAATTGATAATCCGGATCCTACTGGGACATAAATGGCTGACAGCTTTGGGATCCGGTGCGGCACACTTCCTGTCTTATTCTCATCTGTGTGCGCACAGTCATCCTGTTAGTGCAGCACCATTGGCAGACGGCTGCACCACGCAGGACTACATGCACACAGACCGTTACCACGACTGTCCTTAACACCACGTCACCGTCACCAAAGACTGCAGTGGTGTCGTACCAGACTGTCATGGAGTGACTCAGAACGGCAGCGGGTCATCTTCAGTGACGAGTCCCGCTTTAGTCTTGGTGGAGACGCCCAACGAATCCGTGTGTGGAGGCGCCGTGGTCAGCACCAAGATGGACGGTTTGCTGTCACACGTCCAGAAGGCCTGGTGTCCCTCCACCTCCACTACGCTACTGAAAGAGATGGTTGTTGAAGGATTCTTTACTAAAGCTGATGGTTCTATACAGAATAGTTCCTTCCATGGTGACATGGTTCTTCAGGCTGGCAGGGAATGTGCTGTATATGGTACTACATAGGGTTCTAGTACAAACTTGACATTTTCACCTTTTAAAAATGTTCTACATAGAACCACATAAAACAACAACATCAACATGCACAGAACCATTTAAACACACGTCTAAATGGAACTCATTTCGAAGGAAATAGAACCACTTCCTTTACTAAAGTACCCTTGAAGAACCATCTTTCCAAGAGTGAGACTGATAGATAATGTGTTGTGTATGGTTCTACACAGCACCAGAAGTGTTCTATTATTGTTACAAGCCTGACATTGTAACAGGTGAAGAACGCTTTTAGTGCTACCTAGAACATTGTTCTACATGTTCTACAAAATGTTCTACATAGAACCACACACAACACATTCTCCATCTATCTGAAGAACTATTCCAACATGCGCATAACCATTGAAGCACACCTGTAAATGAAACTAATTTCTAAGGAAACAGAACCTCTCTCTAAAGAACCGCTAAAGATCTGTCTTTCAAAGAGGGAGACTAATGGAGAATGTGTCATGTATGGTTCTATATAGCACCAAAAAGGATTGTGCTATTGTTACAAGCGTGACATTGTTACAGTAGCAGGAGAACCGTGTTTGGTGCTACATAGAACCATATACAAATATACAACACATTCACTATCAGTCTGCGGGGCCACTTAATTAAACATGGTTCTATATAGAATTCATGAATCTAAACAGAAAGGTTCCCTTTACTAAAGAACCCTCATGGAACCGTTTTTTAAAAGGTTCCTGTAAATCATCTTTTCAGTTTTGGGTTAGATGATAACTAGTAGAATATTTAAAGAACGCCGTTCTATTAGCAGCAGTAGTTCTAGATATATATAAAAAAAAAAAAAAAAGTTCTATAGATATAATTTGGCATATGGGCATCTTTAAAATGGTTACTGATTTTGATTTTTACAGTGATTAAATAAATCAGAATAAAAATAAATTCAATTAAAATAATTGAAAATATTGATTCTCAATAGAACCATTGCTAGGAGAACCATCACAGATCTTAGAGTACCAAGTTGGTTCTAAATTGAATCACTGCCTTTACTAACATGCCCATTTTGTTTAAGAGTGAAATATTATAAAATGGTTCTATTTAGGAACCATGAGTTCTATATTAAACCAAAATGGTTCTATACAGATCTCAGGGTTCTAGGTAAGTGTTTTTGCAGCAGTTGCATTGTAGAACTTACTTTTTCCAGTCAAGAATATTCAAGGTGCGCTCTTAAATAAGGTTCCTGAGTTCTAGATATTGTTTATTTGTGTCATCACTAAAATATATAACGGTTCTAATACGTATATAATATTAATAATCCAGTCTGATGGGTTTATAAATACACCATGTGCTATTTAGTAACATTCAAAAATACGTTCTATACTTCAAAGAACCAGATTAGCATTAAAAGAATAAAGGATTCATAATAGAACTACTGCCTTTCATAAAGAACCCTTGGAGAACCATCTTTTTGTTGAGAACAGTATTAAAGACATATTTAAAAAACAAATCAGCATGCAGTAGTTCTATGTGGAACACATGGTTCTAAACGGAATTATTGTCTTTACTAAAGAAAGAACCCATTCTTGAAGAATAAAAATGAAGAAAAAGTGTTCTATTTAGAACCACGAGTTCTATATACAACCAAACGGTTCTATATAGACCTCAGGGTTAAAAAATAATAGTTTTTTAAAAGTGGTTTTAAAGAAGTTTTGTTATAAAACGTACTATTTCCAGTCTCTATTTTCCAGAATATTTAAGAAAGCCTTTAGATAAGGTTCCTGAGTTCTAGATATTGTTCAAATGTGTCATCACTAAAATATATAATGGTTCCAATGCTTATATAACATTAATATTCCAGTCTGATGGGTTTATACTTACACTCTGTGCTATTCAGCAATATTCAAAAATACATTATATATATCAGAGTACCATATTAGCTTTCATAGAACACATGGTTCTCAATAGAACTACTGCCTTTACTAAAGAACCCTTAAAGAGCCATCCTTTTTTGAGAACAGTATAAAGACACATTAAAAATTCAAATCAGCATGAAAATAGTTCTATGTGGAACACATGGTTCTAAACGGAATTATTGCCTTTCTACTAAAGAAAGAACCCATTCTTGAAGAATAAAAATGAAGAAAAATGGTTCTATTTAAGAACCATGAGTTCTATGTCAAACCAAATGGTTCCATACAAACCCCAGGGTTAATAATAATAGTTTTTTAAAGTTGTTTTAAAGAACTTTCATTATAGAACTCACTTTCACAGTCAAGAATATTCAAGAACCCCTTTAAATAAGGTTCCTGAGTTCTAGATATTGTTTATATTTATAATCACCAAAACATAAGATGATTCTAATGCTTATATCAAAATCAGCATCCAAATAGTTTTATGTAGAACACATGGTTTTAAATGGAGTCACTGGCATTACTAAAGAACCATTGTTTTTATTAAGAGTGAAACTGTAGAAAATGGTTCTATTTAGGAACCATGAGTCTATGTTAAACCAAACGGTTCTATACAGACCTCAGGGTTTTAGATAATTATTTTAAAAGTCAAGAGTTTTGTTGTAAAACTATGTTTTTTTTCAGTCAAGGATATTCAAGAACCCCTTTAAATAAGGTTCCTGAGTTCTAGATATTGTTTATATTTATATTCACCAAAACGTAAGATGATTCTAATGCTTATATCAAAATCAGCATGCAAATAGTTTTATGTGGAACACATGGTTCTAAATTGAGTCACTGGCTTTACTAAAGAACCATTGTTTTTAAGGGTGAATCTATAAAAAATTGGTTCTATTTAGGAACCATGAGTTCTATGTTAAACCAAATGGTTGTATTCAGATAGCAGGGTTCTAGATAATTATTTTAAAAGTGAATTTCGTTGTAAAACAAACGAAAAAAATGTTTTTCCTGTCAAGGATATACAAGAACGCCTTTAAATAAGGTTCCTGGGTTCTAGATATTGTTTAAATGTGTCATCACGAAAACATATAATGCTTCTAATACTTCTATAACATTAATATTCCAATCTGATGGGCTTAGGCCTACACTTGGTGCTACTGGACCCATAGACTATATATATATTTAAAACAGTATATGAATTAGAAGGATCTGATTTGCATGCATGCATTTGAGTGCAGGGATCTTGCGGAAAGGGGCTCGTGCACGATTGGGTTCCCTCGGAGTAACAGCAGCAGCAGCAGCAGCATTAGCAGCATTAGCAGCGCTGCAGTTCGCGCTCGGCGCCACCAGGGGGCGAGCTGAGATTAGTCTCGAGTTGCGCCATTTCGCGGCGGTAAATGCCACCAGATGGCAGTTTAGGATTGCTTCTCTCCTGAAAGGCGCGGTTCCGCTTGAGGTCTAAAATTACAATATAAAACATAAAGTATTCTGTCATTAAGTTGGACCAATTATCGGCCGGGCGTGCCGTGGAGACTCTTTTCGGCGGGCAAAGGTAAGTTTGCGTGAGTTTTGAACAATCTTTCGCTGACACGCTCGCTGAGCTAACCCAGCTCGTATCAAAGATGGAGGACGCGCAGAGAGCGCCAGCGGATGGATGGATGGATTGGGGGGATGGGAGCGCCGCTCTATGGCCAGCCGACATGTACCCCCTTATGTTCTCGGTGGCAGTGTTACGTCTGACCTCCTCCTCCTCCGTTGTGTTGGTTAAGATGTCGTGGGGGAAAGCGACCGGTTTCTGTCAGGAATGGTGCTTTTTCACGAACGCTCGCGCTTCCCGCCGTTTTTCTCCTCATTCGCTAGCTCCTTGTTCGCATCTCGCCGTTCCACCTTAAACGCTGCAGCAGTTACATACTGGCGCCTCAGGCGCCAGAATGTAACTGCTGCACCATTTAAGGTGGAACGGCAAGATGCGAACAAGAAAGCTGGCGACTGAGAGGGAAGCCTCACGTCCTCCGCACAGGCACTATTGTGATTGTGATGCTAAGCTAGCCTAGCTAGCGCTCACAGATTTATACCCTCACCCCCTTAAACAGTGGATATTTAGCTCACCCGTGACCAGTCTTGGGGTCATTTTTGTTTGAGCTGAGCTCATCATAGTACCGTTAGTTTGAGGAGTTTGGTACCTACTGAGGTAGCTGGCTAGCTAACCAGCCAGCTAGCTAGCTAGCCAGCCTCTCAAAGCAACCGACTCGCTTGATTCCAAACTTTGTTAGCTAGCGAGCTAGCTTGCTAGTGAGCTCGCTAGCTAGCTGGCTGCTGCTGCTGGCTGGAAGTGCATCTCCAACTCCACCAGATAAACAAACCTGGCACTTCTTTCTTTTCTGCTTCTCGTTCTGACCAAAACCTCACTGGCGCCAAATTTCAGCGGGTAAACACTTGGTGGACTTTTTCCTCCCCCTCCTTTTCTCTCTCTCTCTCTGAGAGGAAGGAGGAGTTAGCATTTGTGTTCACACAGCTGTCCGCCGTTTGGTGAAAGTTCCTCCAGCGCTTTTGACAACTTTGTGGCTCCTTGTCATTGTGGGTTTTTAAAGGGGAGCTCCACCGAAATTCCAGAATTACTGTGTAGTTTAGTCACAGAGATGTAAACAAAGTCACTGTGATGGTTTGGTGTGCAGTGGGTCATGGTTAAGAAGCTTGTCATGCTTTTTACAGTGGTGGTCGTGTTGGGAGCCAGGGGTGGGCACTTGGCTTGCCCTCCTTAGAACCATCAGTGAACCTATACGTGTCTTCTGGTTCATCGTTCTCTTAAGTTCTTTTTTTTGGGGGTGTCTATTGGAGGACTGGGGCAAGTCCTTACTTGAGACCTTTGTATCAGGCATTAACTATATAGGGTAGTAGCTTTCTGTGAGGGGAGCCTGTTCATACTGCTAATCCATATTCAATATTTTGACACATCCAGGTTGTATTCATATGGGATTTTGATGGCCTTTGCAGCTGTAAATCCGATTTACAATCATTTGGAGCAGGCTTGAAAGGGAATTCTGATGTCAGGATTCTTGTGTCTCAGTCTGGGTGCTCAAATCAGAATTTTGGCATATTCAGATCGTGCCCGATTCACAACCAAAGCTCATGAGATTTGATGTTGGCAGGATACAAAAATCCAATCTAGCCACTTGCACGGGCATCCTTGTTCACACTGCCTGCCCAAGCCCTACATATTTTGTTAACTCCAGTGTTTTTGAACAGTCTGAACAGAAGATAAAAATGACATATCAAATTAGACTGCAAATCTGTTCCTAATCACATTTGGAGGTGGTTTAAAATGTGATTCCTATTATTCTAGGTTTCCATTATGGATATATCTCAGCCTGAATGCTCAAATCAGATTTCAAAATCTGGCTCGTTCAGGCTGTCAGCCAAGATGTGATTTTTGGTATATCTAGATAGTGTTCAGATGGTGTTATATGAAAGTCTGGACAACAAAAAGCCCCATGAAATGCGTGTTTGGCACATTTGGATCTAAACCACATTTGGAGGTGGCTTGAAGTGATTCCTATTGAATGTGCTGATCCCCATGATTTTATCACAGCAGCTCGTCCAGATTGGTTGACGTGTGGATGCACAAATCTGATCAGATGCCTGGCAGACAAAGTGGACGTGCATCTCAAAAGATCTGAACTGAACTACTAATTCGATTTGTCTGCAGTCTGAACACAACATCTGGTTCCCATCACCCCCACTGTGCATAGCTGTATCTTGGAACAACCTTCTTGTTTCCTTCTGCCATGATTAAATTATAATATGTCGGACCAAAGCCGTTTCCACAAATCAGACACTAGGCAGCGTATTTTGTGGACATCTGGTTCCATTTGCTGCCACTGTGAACAATTCTGATTGGGCAAGTTTCTCCAGAATGGGGTGTTTCACACTAAGCCGCTCTGCATGTTTACATCTTAACCATTTAATTATGTGCTCATTTTAAGAAGCTGGCAGAATTCCCACTTTGGAAGAGCTCTTGTGGGAAGGCCTGTCGAGGAGCAGAGCTGGACGTGTACACAAAGGCCACACAATACTTGTGTGCATGTTTTACGTGTGTACTTTTCTAGACTGCGTACAACAGTGATCAGGGGGTCTCAAGCATGGTTCTTCTTTAGGATGGGAAGCTTGTTGTGTGTTGGGTAGCGTTAGTCATAGGATTAGCTTTTGGGTTATAATACAGTAGTAGGGTGGAGGGGTTAAAGTGGAGGTAGAGTGCAGAATGTACTGATAGTTCTGACGTTCTTAGTGTTGGGGTGCTATTATGGAGTGTTCTGTTCTAGCACTGGCTCTTTGGCAGATGCATCCATGCATCTCTAGATAGTCGGGCCATTTCCTAGCATAAATGTTGTTTACCACGATAGGAAACTTGGTGTATGTGGTTCTTTAGGGGACATGTTTGTTCTAAATGGTCTTTTATAGCTCAGAACTAGCATTCGGTTGTTGGAACCTTTGTATTTTGGTGAAGTACTGTATATAGAACCCATTTTGCTAAAAAGGCACACCACAGAAATGTACTCTTACTCATGTTGGTTTTTTTTCTTGATAATTTTGAGGTTCATGGCTCTTTGGGGCACATACGTGTCCGTGCATATCTAGATAGACAGACAGATCTTGATAAACAGATCAATAGGAGTTTAAAGCTTGAGTATAGTCAGTTGGGCTGTTTCCTAGCATGTCTCTTTACTATGATGGAAAACTTGGTGGATGTGTTCTTTAGGGCACGTTTGTTTTAAATGCTTCTGCATAGCACAACAGTAGAATTCTTCAGTTGGAACTTTTGTGCTTTTGTGTGAACTACTGTCTATAGAACCCGTTTTGCTAACATTGAAGAATTGCATGCCACAGAAAAGAACTTAACCCTCTTACTCATGAGTTGTTCTACTGATAGTTTTGACGTTCTTGTTGTTGGGCTGCTATTATGGAGTGTTCTAGCGCTGAAAAATTGCTAGCACTTTCACTCAATGGCTCTTTGGGCTGTTTCCTAGCCTAATGGCACTTTACTATGGTGGGAAACTTGGTGTATGTGTTTCTTTAGGGCACATGTTTGTTCTAAATGCTTATAGCACAACAATAGAATTCTCCTGTTGGAACCTGTGTGTGTGTGTGTGTGTGTGTGTGTGTGTGTGTGTGTGTGTGTGTGTGTGTGTGTACACTACTGTCTGTAGTCTAAGACTTTAGTATGGCACTCCACAGAAATGAACTGGGTCCTCTTACTCATGAGTTGTTCTACTGATATAGCCATCATCTTTTTGTTCCTCAAAGCTTATTTGTATATAGGCTTTGCCCTTTGCCTGGTGAACAACATGCTGAAGTAGAAACTATCTAGTACCATAATAAGCACAGTGTTCCTGCCCTGCAGGTTTCTGTGTTTATTTATGGCTCTAGTAAATGGAATGGTTTATTGGCTGATCAAATATGTATAAGTAAATGCTCTCTAATGAGCGCATGCTTTGGCCTGTAATAAAGAGTATGTATATTGGCATCTGAGTGCTGTTCCAGGCGTGTTTAGTTAGCTTTGGTATGTAATTCTGGTTCCTACTGTCAACATAGTGACATGTTGTTTTTGTTTTGTTTTCATTCCAGAAAAAGGCTGAGATTAACGATAAGCCAACAGTGTCGTCCCTTCTTGTGAACATGTTTGCTATGTGGTTGGGCAGATCTATGTGGTTGGGCAGGTGTGGATTTAATAAAAGCACACATTCCTGTTTTGCAGTCACCATATGTTCTGTATTTGGGCTAAATCCAGAGTTGGATTTCTGATTGACAGGATTCATTAGAAAGATATAATGGACTCTTTCTGTGTGATGCATAAGCCCTAGCTGTTCCCTTGTAGGAAGAGACTCTACTGAGATTCCTTAAAAGCTTGATTTTCATTGCTGTGAGTTGAGAGAGGAAACAAGACAGTCTGATTGAAATGCCCATTAGATTTTCTTCTTTTCGGCTTCACTTTGGCCTAGACTTACAAACCTAGATTAGGCCTCAAAAGTTTCCCCTATTTTTCCCAGATTTAGTCCAAGATTGGGTTTAATCCATATCAGAGGAAGTAGCCCTTTTTGAATTACCAAGTGGCGTGTTACTTTAGAACCCCACTTTGAAGTTAAGGCTAGTGATGGAAAATGTTATGTAGATGCTAGCATTAGCATTGGTGTGTGTTTAGTTGTAATTCAGATTTTCTTAACAGTCTGGACAGAAGAGAAATATTGAAGTGATTTTATTGTAATTAATTACATTTCAATTTAATTAAAATGTGCAAATCTGATCCAAACCACATTTGGAGGTGGTTTGAAATGTGCTTCCAGTTATAGGTTTATATCAAGCCTGGATGCTCAAATCAGGTTTCAAATGCCTTGTTCAGACTGTCCCGATATCCAGGTAGTATTCAGTTTTATTATTATGACAGCAAAAGGCACATTCAGTTCTATTACTCTGCGTAGCTGTCAGGTTATTGAGCATGCTCAAATAATACTGGCCATATCTATATAGTCTCCAGCGGAGGTTGAGTCATATGTAGTTAAGTAATCAGGTTAGTTAATGCATTGTCAATGCTATGTCTACTTCTGTCCTTGTCTTAATGCGTTTGGTTTGCTGGCTGATATCTGTTTGTGTGGTCAGCACTATTCATTTATTAGCATTGTATCTCTACAGATCAGAGTTTCACACCTTGAGAAGGTTGGTTATCCTGAATTGAACGCTTTGGCTTTTGTTCCAGGGCTCAGCCTCTTTAAACCTATTCTCCTGCAGACTTTGAGGCTGGGATTTATCAGGCTACAGTGCACACGTAGCAAGTTACCTTTAGGTATGTGGGCTGCCTAACGCTGGTTA
The DNA here is from genome assembly GCA_024036415.1 of Prochilodus magdalenae. Lineage (NCBI taxonomy): Eukaryota > Metazoa > Chordata > Actinopteri > Characiformes > Prochilodontidae > Prochilodus > Prochilodus magdalenae. Next base: position 87,709 of record JAMWET010004593.1, on the reverse strand, counting down.
CAACAGTGTGAAGTGAAATACATATCCACCAAATCCGTTAGCATTTGTTATTGTAGCGTGGTAGTAATAGGTAGTATGTCAAAGCATGCGGCTTGCTGTTTGTAATCAGCTTCCAGTGTGTTCCAGTTCAGTTCTTCAGAAAGAATCCTACTCTCTTTCTCGCATCCTCAAGGCTGAAATCCAATTTCATATGCAGCTGCATCTCTGTCCTTGGCTCAGGCCCTCTGGGAGCACAGCGAAGAGTAAATACTTTAATTAGAGCACAATGTGAGGCTAGACGCAGCGCACCTACTTTTGTCGTTCAGCATGGACACTTTGCGTCTGTGCTTCTTGGCGGCAGTAAGTCAAGCTGTGAAATTCAGTGGGACGCAAGCAAAGAAGCAGAAACTTCATCACTTGGGTACTTCTGATGAGACAGTAGTGGCAAATGGCCCTTTACCGTGACTGCTCCCACAGGAGGCTGCAGTTTTGCCCATTCCCGATAGTAGTCTGTCTAAGAGTGTTAACGTCTGTGCTTGTCAAATGGCGTCATTAATATTTTATAGTTTTTTGTTCATTCATTGTAGTGTTGACCTGTTCACATGTGTGGTGGAATTATTAATATTTTTTTTGGTAAGCTATTCAGATGCATGACATGTATTCCACAAGGCTGGTGTTGCCATGGCAACACCTTCACTGTTGGTCAGATGCTCCCGTCTCGGTTTTCATTGGTTGTGCCGCCGGGATCAATGGACGTGGCTTGACGGGCCCCGTGAATAGAGAGCGCTGCATGCCCCGCCTCTGTGGCAGCTGAATATTTTAAATGAAACACATTCCGGCATTGATGTTTTAAACATGTTGCACTCGTTTAACCTGCTGTATATTGCAGTCTAAGGATTATAGATGAGTAACAGGCTAGTGTTACAGCTCCCAGTATCTTTGAAAAGCCTTTTTGAGTTGTCTACCAGACCCACAAAAATGTCCGTCTCAAATGGAGTCGATTGTATTCCAGCTGTTTCCTGGATTATATTCCGGGCTGCCTTTGTGATAATGATTGAATTATGTTATGATTTTCAGCTTGATTGCTTTTCTTGTAGTCTCCTACATGCCTTTCCCTTGTGTCATATTGAACACCTGAGCCAATGTTTTTATGATATGTTGGCGTAAGGTATAGCCTATATATTGCTGCTAGCAAATCTCTACAGCTAGTTTACTAGATGGCTCCTAATGAAAAGCTCTTTAAGGACTTGGGTTATTTGCTAAATGCTGGAACACAGCGGGTATAAAACAGCCGTTAGTCTGTTGGTGTCACACCACTTGTTGGGTCTGGTACAGATGCTTTAGTCCTCGATAGTATCAAAGAGGTGGTGCTTTATGTTGGAAGTGGGCGATATGGTAAATATATAACCCTGTGATCTAAAAATGGTGTCAATACTGCGCATGCAGTGATGTTTGTTCAGTATTTGCACATACCGTGTTGCACTAAATCCAGTTAAACAGGTTTAAATTCAGATCTGTCTGTATTTGTGTTCAGAAAAGCATATTATATTGTCATAATTTATCACAACAAAATTTTATATATAGAATATAACTACAAGAAATGCGTGCGTGTGCGGCCTTATTCATTGTTGCTGTAGCACAACATCCTTTAGCAGAGCAATCATCACTGTAACCTATTGGTGGATTTGCGAAATAGTATTTTCCTGCATTAACAGTCAGTCTATGGAGGTATCTTATTCAACTACAGCGGTTATGTGGCTGATTTGTTGTCTGTAGGGCTCATCAGGGAATTGTGCTTACTATCTTTGTTCTAGTTGGATTAGTGTTTACATGAATGTTGCAGCTAGCCATATATGGGAGTTTGCGACACAAGACGCCTAACAGTTATGGCCCTTTACCTAGAGTAGTCTTTGAAAGTCTTTGTGTGGGTCATTAGCTTAGTTGTTGTCCTTTTTGTAATACACATTCTTTCTATTGGTATTTTGCTGTTACTGTTTTGCATGCAGATGCTTTATTTAAGATGCTTTTTTATTAAAAGTGCTATACACAAAGTTGATGTTGTGATAAAACAAATTACAATTTTTCCAGAGTTTCATGGCATTCCAAATTAAAATGTCAAATTATTTGGTTATTAAATTCAGTGTTTATTTTATATATATATATATATATATATATATATATATATATATATATATATATATATATATATATATATATATATATATATATATATATATATATATATATATATATATATATATAATTCCCTTGTGGAAGACAATTCAAGTAACATTGCCAAGTGCCACATAAATAGATAAATACACCTACAGCAGAACCGACAGGCTGATTTTGAGTTCCATTATCCATCTTACCATGAAGGTGAATCTTCCAGTGGAGCTCCACTAATAGACCATTGAATTAATAAGTTTGCTGGAGCAGCAAAGGATTTGTGTCGTGTCTTTATTCCAATTTCACTGATTAATATATGTTGTGTAATTGGATACTATGCTGAATTGTGTGTAGGCTGCTCCATGCTAATGTTTTCAGGTTTGTATTGTGAAACTTCTCCGTGCCTGTTTGAGTCTCACTGGCTCCTGACTGCGCTGATGCTCACAGACTGATTTTGATCTATAATGCATTGAGCTTGGCAGCAAACTGGTGTCTCTTTGTCTGTCTCAGGGCAGTTATCAGGCAAATTTAAGTGTTGCACAAATCATTAGACAGGATTGAATGCGCTCAATGTGTACGGTCCTGAGGGAGAGGGACGAGGAGACGAGTAACACAGAGTGAAAGGGATACTCATCTGCTTTAATTATCTGTGCCTTTCGGTATATTGAGCTCTTGAACCGTATACTGCTTGTTCTGGGTTTGACTTTACAGCTGTGCCTTGTGATCAGAAACCGAAGGTCCTTATTCTAAATGAAGGTGTGTGGAACCACCACAGCAGCTAACCTGCACCTCGTTTATTAGCCGTGCTGGCTCCTCACCTTAAAGTGTAAACGTTGAAGGCACCGTAATATACACTGAAATTTTTTTGCTTTTGTGGGGTCTCGGCTTTTCCTGTGTGTACATGATTTTGATTGGCTGGTTATATGTGTTGTTTATCTGTCCTCATTTGCTGCAAATAGACAGGCCAAGAACTTGCCTCATCCAGGGTAAGTTATAGACTGCAGGGGTAGTTTAGATGGAGCAGGAGCTCACCGTTAAGCCAGTGGCTTTATTTATTCTGCTACGTGTTGCCCTATGAACAAATCTCACTGAACAGCTGAATTGTGTTTAATTCATTGAATGAGAAGCCTTTAGCCAATGGCATTTGGTGCAGTGATCGTTGCAGCATGTCTGACATCATGCTTGAACATTAACTGCAGTGCTTCTTTCTTGGAACTGTACCCCTGTTTCCAGCTGTCGTGAGCTCCTTAGTAACATCTGGATACCGTGGATCGGTTTTGAGAAAGTAATGAACAGGTATATAGTCCTGTGTTTGTCACCCTTGGACAGAAAACAGTGTTATCGCCATGTCGCTTCTGTCAGCAACAAAATCTTGCGTCTTTCTTCACAAAAAAAAAAATAAACCAGATAACGTACTTCTAATGTAAGTCAGTGGAACCAGACTTGTATTTGGGCTGTCTGTCTTTTTATTTTTTTTAGATATATATATTTATTTTTTTCTTTCTTTCTTTCTTTCTTTTTTTCCCCCCAAGGAGCCCAAAGTCAGTATGTTAACTATAAAACCAAAAAAAAAATTGTTTTTATTTCGGATTAATTCCTCGTTTTTACTGCAATTCCTTATGGGAGAGTTCAGCTTTTAAGTCACCATCTCTGTCTATACCACCAACTGCATAGTGTAAAGCTTAATCTGGGGAAGTTTAACCTAATAACACAGAGCTGTCTTTTGAGCTACCTGTAGATGTGTTAGATCAATCAGAGGCAGTTAAACCTCAATGTGTTATGACACTGCAACCACAATGTGCTGACAGTCTAGCACACTGTATTTTGGGTTAGCTGGAAAGGGCTGATATTCTGGTCATCTTGGAGAATAAACACAGTCGAGCCACAGTCGTGAAAATGATCACCATTTAATTATCAATCAGATGATTGTTCTCTCAAATGTCCCGGTCCACCTTACTACTAATGCGGATTGTCCATCCCAGCTCAGAAACTCTGAGAAAGGCTCACAAATCAGGATATATTGGGATGGGATAATCTATCCTTACTAACATCAGTACTTACTAATGTCCATGTCCATCTGATTAATGTCCAATGTTGTCACGGTGTTGACGCAGGTCATTGAGTATTAAATTTGAACTGAAAGCCAATGGAGGAAAATTTACCTCACAGGACGGAATGAAACTGGAATTGCCACCTTTTCCCATGCATATTCTCTCGTGTGTGTGTGTGTGCGTGCGTGTGTGTGTGTGCGTGCGTGTCCGAAGTGCTTATTTTCACTCTGACCTCGGCAGCCGAATGGAGCAGTTACGTCTGATTCTGCTTAGCTTCAGGAGACATGTATTCATTTTTGTGAGAAGGAAAGTGTCAGGCTTCTGAATAATTGGATGTCTCACAAACTGTGAAGGTACTCTCAGCCAGGAGTCAGTGATGCTCCGAAACGATTCTATTAAAGACCCCGTCTTTACTTTTCCACAGTCCTCTTGTATTTCTTAATTGAAGAAAGAGGAAGTCAGCTTTGATGTTCTTGACAACACTCCATCTTGGCACCTCTTTCGTGTCATGTGATTAAGTCACTATGTATATTTTACTAATTAGCCAAGCCAGTCCCACTGTGTGTGTTCCTACCTGGAAGCTGGCACCAGGAACTGTTTCTGTCTGCCCTGATTATGATGTATGTGATGTAGCAGGTTTAGCGCCATAGCTTTGTTTGTGGGTATAAGGCTTTCAAACAAGCTGGTTAGTTTAGTAGCCAAAGTGGTGCCTGATCTTGGTCCTGGAGACCTACCTCTGTGCAGAGTTCAGCTGTGACCCTAATATAGGACACCTGATCCAGGTAAAGAAAAGCTGCTGATCTCTATAGTGTAGGGGATCTTCTGGACCATGTCTAAGCATTCCTGTGGTAATAGCCTAGTTAAATATTTGTTCTCTGGATTTTCATAATTTTACACGTGTTTACCTTGTAAGTCAGCATGACTTGGCAGTGCGCATACATACATACATTGGTACCCAGCAGTCAAGCACAATGCCGGGTGCTAAAACCACCAAATTCCCCATATTTCCAAAACTGTGTGTGGTAATATTGGATTTAAGTTTGCATTAATGATGTTCCCAATGAGGCAGGGAGTTACAGACGGGCAGGATCTTGGACACCATATTCAGAATGGGAATCATTCAAGGCCACTTGATACTCTAGATTTCAATACAATATTACTGCAGTTTTAGAAAATTATCAGTTGTGTGAAGTACTGTGACAATATGTAATCCGATTTATGACCTTTTTTTAAACTGCAACTTTTGTCTAAATAGAAAACCAGCCAACATTAAATTTTGTTTTTAGTCTGTTTCTCATTTTAGTCATTTTCAAAGTTAAATTGTCAAGCAGACTGACAGTGTCATAACTTCTATTTATATTTATACTACATAACTAAATATCAACACCTGGCATTCATGTTATTAAGCATACTATAGAAAATCTCCCATTACTGTGCTGTATGGATTTATTAATTTATTTTCCCCACCCATACAGCATGAGACGGCTGTCAGAACAAAACCTTATATCTCCATTTTTGTTGTCTTTGAGTTTTGAAAATAAAAGAACTTGTTGTTGTTTACATTATGTATACATTTCTAGATAAAAGGATGAAAATAATGACCTGGTAAAATTCTGTCTCCATAGACCTACGTTAAAAGTAAAATATCCTATCTTTCTTTTCCCCACACTTCTTGTGCTACATTGATCTTGTTGATGTGACATTTTGTTCTAATAGCAGCAATATGTACAACACATACAACATAAGACGTGAGGTGAAAAAACTAAATACAACCTGATTAATAACAAGGGTCATCAGGTTTGGGTAAATAATGGGTTTAGTGCTCATTATCTGGTTTTTATTATTATATAAATATGGCTAAATTAAACATCAGTGTGATGCAGCACGACTGCTTTTTCGTGAGTTTGTATGTGTATTGGTCTCATCTGTAGGTGGATTATAATGGTACATCTGACAGTCAGGATGCCAGTGTATTGGCACATTAACTTTTTTAACCATGCGTGGCCTACAGTGTAAGTTTGTTCTTGCTTGGGAACAGGGACACTGCTAGGATGGACGTGGTGCTTATTATAATACTGCTAGAACAGGAAATCAGTGCCGATACATGTACCAGCAGCACCCTCCAGTTATTAAAGATGACGTTCTGAGAAGCTTTCATTAGGGGAAGCTGTGGATCTTGGAAAGTCGGTTTACTGTGCCCTAGTCACCTCTACGACTGAAACTGATCTATTGATTTATAATTTGCACAGTGAATCAATACCGGAACTAAGTATGTAAATAATTACATGCATTTATTTATATTTATTTAATTATTTATTTATATTGCTGCTTAATTTTTGTGTGTTTTTGTATTTCCAACTGGTCGATTGATCGAGCACCACATTATCAGTCAGCTGCGCACTCTGCATACTGTGCTTGCAAAAGCCCAGCCTGCTTGGTTAGCCATATATTCCAGTCTAGAGGGGGATGGGGGGAGGGGAACACAGGATAGAGCCGAGCATACAGGATTTTAATCGCTACTTATATGCCGTCCTTTCCTCTGTTAACCACGCTGCTTGTTATTACATGTGTGTTTTTGTCTGCAAGCTGTGACATTCACCCATTGTGGCCATCCAGACAAGTGGGTTTGTGTTGCACAAGCACTGCTGACTGATCGCTAGAGAGGGAACTGCGAATGGGTTTGTGCTCTCAGCAGTATCCAGAGAAACGCGTTTCTTCTGCACTCCCTCCTCTGGAGGTGGAGAGCCATCTAGTGTCAGCTGCATGCTGACCCCAGACGGAGGTGCATCTGAGGCTGTGCCCGGTATGATGTGTAAGCTGAGTGTTCTCTGTGTATGCCCTCACATAGTACGAAAATAAAGCAACTTGTGTTCTGGTGTTAATTCACTCTTGAGCCATCGCTACACAGAACGACTCAAGAGTCCGGGGAGAACCCTCTTGGTTCATCAGTAACCACAGCAACACTGAAAGACCATGCTCAGTCTGCCCCCTACTGTCAGCCAGGGTCTTCTCCAAGAGAAGTCAAACTGGATACCACAGATCATAATATCAACTAAAGTAATATGTGCCCAAAAATTTGTTAACATGCCTATAAGCAGGTTTCGCTGTGCACTGGGACTGTTTTTAGGGATTTGGGGTCCTTTTTGGCTTTGGGTCACAAACTTGTGGCTTGCACTGCCCCTAGTGGCTGTGAGCCGTTACTGCGGCCCATTCAGGATTTACTTTGTTTCCCTTATTCCTATTGAAAACTAGAAAATACGCATTATCAGCAGTTATGTCCAGGTGGAGGTGTTTTATAGTTTAGGCACCCATCTAAATGGATGGTGGTGTTGATCTTGAAGACTCTACAGTCTAACACTTAACGGCTCCAACTGGTGAGAGTCTGAATCAAGACATATTCCTCCATATCTCCACCTCTAAAATATATTTAGTGGTGTAAAAACTTTGATCTCTTTTCCTGCACAGTGTAAAAGCTCTTGTTCTCCTTTCAGTTTAGTGAATATTTATGATGGACTGACCAATAGAATTGCTCCAAACCTGCTTAGTAATAGACCTTGTTCTAGCAGCTCCACTGCAGGGTAAGGAAGCTGGTTCCTTGTCTTGTAAAGGTCTATTCTGGAGGGTTTTAAGGTGGACTGTATAATTCCATGAATTCTCTTTTATAGTTTGATGTCTTCACTTTTCTTCTACAGTAAAGCTTTAAGATGGACAGAATGAGAACCTGCTGGGTCTGAACCTTTGACTGGTAGTTTATTTGATGCACAGAAATATTGGTGTTGTATTTTGGTTAATGAAAGTGATAAACTGTGATTTTAGTTGCTAAACTGAATCTGGTGTAAATGTACAGTGAGCTTTTTGTTTTGCTCTGTGTCTTGTTTAGAATCAGTCAGCCAGAACACTTTTAAACCTGTGACTGTTTATAACATGGAGAGTAATTATCTAAAAGAGTCAAAAGAGTGTTTTTATATCCACAGTAATTATACACGCTCAGCTATTTGAAGACTGGGATCCAGTGTCTTTGTGTTAACTTCCATTGAAGAACCTTTTTTTTTCTAATGTAATGTTTGGTAGATATTAAGTAGCTGGTATATTAATATCAAGTTAATAATTATTATTCAGCAATAGCTAATACAGTGCAGATGAAAGTGGTTGTTCATTCAAAGGTTTAAAAAAAAAAGTGTGTTTCTTTTATGCATTAATTTTATACATGTTAATTTATTCATGTTATACAACTAAGTTAGTATAAAGCAACCTCTTTGCTCTGTTCGTCATGAGCTTGGTGTGAATAGTTTGAATCTTGTTGTTTTATTTTTCAATATCCTTTCTTTGTTTTTTGTTTGGCTCATTAGTCTATATTGATGTGAACTGTCTGTATAAATCATGTAATTTCTTGACTCTAAATCTTTAGATTTAAATTGACTTGCTTTGTCTTCTCAATCCTGGCCCTGATGTTTCGCTACCCTGCACATAGCCTTTAACAAGCCTTTCCTGAGGTCAGCCTGAGGTCTTTTAGAGCAAGAGCAGCACTAAACATGCAGGGCAGTGAGCATCCAGGACCAGTACTGAGAACCACTTGTTAGATGAATAAAAGTCTGACCTCCTAATGCTCTCTTTCGTGGACTTTATACTCTTGGTTGCAGTTCATTAAATGACCAGCTGGTGCTCCTAAAGTGTTGCTGTCGTGTGTGATGCTGTCTCTATTTTGTTTTTGTAGTATATGTTTTATTTCCCACCTAGTTGGTTCTAACTGCAGTTATTTCCCACTGTTCTGTTTTTTTCCAGGTTATGTGATCTTATGGAGGTTCTCACTCTCTGTTCTATCTGAATCATCCTACTGGAGACCAGGAGGAACAGGAGGCTGTCTATAACACCTTCACTCCTGCTCTGGACAAAGCATCTATAACAAATACCTTTGCCTCACATACAAGCCAAGATGATTAACTCAGATTTCCCTGTTTTGCAGTGAGTAATAACCTTTATTTAATTATTTATGATAATCACTCTTTGCCCAATATGATATCATATTTTTAAAAAAAATCAAATCACATTATGATCCATATGTGGACTGCTGGTAAAAACTGGATCAGTAATTAATTTTACACAGCAATAAAACGGGTAAATCTTGCCCAGTATATGCCGAATATTGTAAGCATAAGTGTACGTGCATCAGTGGAAAATAATAATAAATGGTAATGGACAAATTGGACTGATACGATAACTGAAAAAAAATATATTTATTTATTTATATCATTTATAATATTAGCATCATGTTATTTCATCTATTTCAGTGAATATAGTAATTGTAAACATGTACTTTTTTTTTTTTTTTTTAAATTAGGGATTCATCTAATGAGTCTGGCCAGGGAGACACTGTGAGTCTGAGCCTCAGTGTCAGTGAGCTGGAGGACACTGGAGAGGGAAAAGGCAAGAAGAAGAGGGGAAGGCCTGGGAGGCTGGTATGATTGCCACTTACATTACAATCACATCACCACTCACAGTATCATAATTACTCCTCTGTTAAGATCATGATTCTAAAAGCTTTTTTTTATTTCAAATGATCTTTGTATAACAGCACTGTAGTTAAAAATGCAGTGATACAACGTCTACGATATCAGTATTCCCTTTGGGGCGTATGCTTGTATGCTGAATAATGCCACATGTCTAATTTAATCTGAGGTTTGTAGTTATGTAGTCATAGCAGCTTCCACCCATTTTCACAGCAGCTCACCCTTCTCATTATAAACCTGTCTGCATTTATGTGACGGTTTGTGCTAATGACATACAGAGGGACCTGTTGGAGCAGGGAAAGCATGTACAGCCTTATTTAGGACTGGAGATTAAAACTGTATTCAATGTTTGCTTGTTTAGCAGGCGACCAATAAGAAGGCCCGAAAGTCTCCTGTTGACAAAGGGGGCAGGAGGCCCAATGGCATGGCCCAACAGAACGGAGAAGGAGACCCCACCACACTGTTTGAAGTGGTCAAGCTGGGCAAAAGTGCCATGCAGGTAAGACTGGAATGTGTTCCCAGTGGATTCTTTAGATTATATTTAAATGTAATTATGCGATAACTGACATGATTACGTGATTTAATGCATTGCACAATTATAGACTTGATTACATGTGCATTACACCAATGAAACCAAATGCAGCTCCATTTTGGTACAGTAGCCGACAAATTTCCAGCATCAGGTCTGACGTTGAGCAGCTGGAAAAAGGTACTGTGGCACAATTAATGCCCCACGACACACTGACAGCCTTATCTTGTCAGATTTGTTTGGTGTTATGCTGCATACTTTGTCATGTCCTGAGGCGTGTTCCTTGATGTTGTCCAATAGGCTCTCTGACACACGTGTGTAAACATGTCTGAGACAGAGAGGAAAGTTGTTGACCAGACAGTCTGTTTACTTGCGCTCACGCCGGTGGCTAGTTTTATCAAATCAAATTTATGTATATAGCACTTTTTACAACAGAACTTGTCTCAAAGCAGCTTTACAGAAATTCAGTAATAATAATTCATTCAGGAGAGAAAAGAAAGAAGCCCCAGTGAGCGAGGTGACGGTGGCAAGGAAAAACTCACTCAAGTTGAAGTAAGAAACCTTAGGAGGAACTCACACGAGGGACCCTCTGGTCAAAACTTCATGTTGAATTTGTTCAAACTAACATCAATCGAGTATCTAATTATGCTGATCTAGTCCCAGTGGTGACGAAGTTAATGAAGAGCTAGTTGTGAAATAATAATCTGATGGCGGTAGCAGTAGCAATAGCAGATAGATTAGTCTGCAGCGGGAAACCCTGGTTAGACCTTCATCAGTGATAGGCTGGTCAGGGGCAGGTAGCAGGGAAACCCGGTCAATCTTTCTTCAGTGTCTAGGTGGGTAGCATGAAAGCCTTAGTTTCAGGTTGGACCGGAGGGAAGCCATTAGCCTATATAATGTTCTTTACAATGTTTAAAAGATTGATGGTCCATACTGTCCTCTTTGTGATCCCCAGGTATGGCTCCTCAATTTCTTTTCTCTTGCTCTACTTTTCTTTTCCTTTTGAGGCACAAAAACCTCCAGTATTACTCTTTCTGTAGCCATTATTAACTTGCTCCTCTCTGGTGGCCTGTGAGCTTACACATATAAGTGAATAAAGGTTGGACTAACATTTTAGTGTTGCCAGTCTACCAGCCAAGACATGGCCCAAATGTATGATGTAAAATCTGACACTGTGATCATCCTGAAAGGTGAATGTTCTGTGTAGTCTGATCCTGGCATTAGGTTCTTTATCGACTGCTTTGGATCAGCATTCCAGACATTTTGCGTTTTTATTGTCTAATCCAGAAAACATGTTGGACGTTCCTTCTGTAAACAGTGCATACCCAACAGCGTCTTTTTCTAATCATAAAACAATATTTACTTTATTATTTACAAATACGAATGTGCCAACAGAACCTCTTTTGTTTTGATTTAAGCAACTGCGAGTCAGAAACAATGTGAGATTACAACATGCTGTTATCATTGGCAGTGACTGAGACTGAAGCCGGCAGCAAAGATCTTGTGCTGGCGCTTTAACAGCTTATCTTCTGTTATTTTTACTTTATTTACCTGCAGTGTTAATAAATGTTTTGAATTGTTTTGTTTAAGAGTAACAGTAATACTGCTTGTGTTTATTTTTTTAAAGTTTATGTTAAATAATAAAAAACTTATTTTGTGTGGTTTCCAGTCAGTCGTTGATGACTGGATCGAGTCATACAAGCAGGACAGAGATATGGCTCTTCTGGATCTCATCAACTTTTTCATTCAGTGCTCCGGATGTAAAGGTAATGTATTTGACCCCAACTACACTTTAGCCCCAATGTTTTGTTTGTCTGTGTTTCGTATTTATGTAAATTATTATTCAGCCCAAATGGACAGCAGTAGGTAATTTAACAGTTTCATGTTTTTTATTTATTTATTCATTTATTGTCAGTCATTTCTTGGTGTTTTGAGGTGACCTAATTATTCTAAACAAATGTAATGCCATATTAATCTTACTACTTGGTCTAGATGCATGGTTCCTTCCATTGACCCAGTATCTGTATGCCTGCTCTCAGTCAGTTTATGAGCTAAATGAATATCTGTGGACATTAAGTGAGGTTGTTGTTGTTCTTCTGTTTGCAGGTACTGTAAGAATTGAGATGTTCAGAAACATGCAGAATGCAGAAATTATCAGGAAGATGACGGAGGAGTTTGATGAGGTATGTGTGTGTGTTTTGTGTTTTATTTGGAGTATGCTTTAATAAAAGGCTATTAAAGCCTAATTTCAAACATCACTGCAATTAGTATGTGGTCTGGAGGGATGCAGATAAAATGTGTACAATATATTCCCACTTTTGTCAGAATTATTCAGTGGTTGAGATGTGAACTACATCATTCAAGAAGGTTTGGTGTGAAATGGTTAGTTTTAGAGACTCAAACTTTACTGTGGTGATGATGGAAACCAGGGATCAAAGTGTGTGTGTTTTAAATTGTCTGATTTGTTTGAAAGTCATATAAACACAAATTGAAAATCAAATTTTGTAATTGAGAAATTGTATTATTTTAGTAATGTGTCTTGTATCTGATGCCTGCAACTAATTTCAGGAGCAGCAGAAGACTAGTTGTGTAATGTTAAACAAATAAACACCTGGTGGAACATCTTACAACTAATTAGGTTAATTGGCGACAGGTAACATGAGTTTACAGTTTCATGTAATAACTTCCTGTTCTTGTTTTCTGAGTGCCAAGAGGTAGATGTCTGGTTCCTATAATGACCACAGTGAACATTTTTCTAGGATAGGACATTTGACACCAATCATAACTGCTGCTAACGTGTTCTCTGAATGACTCTGTGTACGTGTCAACTAATTTATGTTGATTTTTTTTATTACATTATTGTTAAAATTGAGTTCCCTTTTAAGTATAAAATACTAGAATGCTCTCAGCATGTTTAAATAGTTACAATCTGTTTAAATTGCTTTGTGTACCATTAAAAAAAATCACTGACCAGCTCTTGTGTTTCAGGATAGTGGCGACTACCCGCTAACGATAGCCGGCCCACAGTGGAAGAAGTTCCGCTACAACTTCTGCGAGTTCATTGGTGTTCTGATCCGTCAGTGCCAGTACAGCATCATCTACGATGAGTATATGATGGACACGGTCATTTCCCTCCTCACCGGCCTTTCAGACTCACAGGTCCGAGCCTTCAGACACACCAGCACCCTTGCAGGTAACAACTGACTGTCTTTTTAAGGGATGTTTTGTTTGTGGTTTATTTATTTTTTGGGTCTGTGTTTTTGTTAGCTTGTTTTATATTGCATTTTTGAGTATGTGAGGAGTAAAGGAATTGGGCTTAACCTAGGTGTCTTAAGTTTTTAGCTGTGAAACTCTGTATGAGTATGAATTGTATTTGGGTCCATATGAAATGCTTAACTCACCCACAGTGGAACAGTTTAGGAATGTTATGGTTTGCCTACTTGCCCTGCCAGCTATGAAGCTGATGACGGCCCTGGTGAACGTAGCACTGAACTTGAGCATCAACCAGGACAACACACAGAGACAGTATGAGGCTGAGCGTAACAAGGTCGCAGGGAAGAGAGCCACGGACAAGCTGGAGCTGCTGCTGGAGAAGAGGAAGGAGGTACAGCGTTTCTTCCTAATTCTCAGCCTGCTATACTTGCATTCGTTAAAATTCGTTAAAGTTTTTTTTTAATTTGTGTTCCAGCTTCAAGAGAACCAAGATGAGATTGAGAACATGATGAACTCTATCTTCAAGGGAATTTTCGTGCACCGGTACAGGTAAGGCTCGGATTAGAATAATCAGTCAAGGATGTTGCGTTCTCAAGTGTTCCTGTATGGTAAATTTTGGTGATGTGCTTTCAGGGATGCCATTGCTGAGATTAGAGCCATCTGCATTGAGGAGATCGGCGTTTGGATGAAACTGTACAGCGATGCCTTCCTTAACGACAGCTATCTGAAGTACGTGGGGTGGACGCTACACGATAGGGTGAGTGTAATCAATTGGTAATGTCCAGGGAAAATTCGCTTTGACAGGATTAATACATTTAGGCCCAATCCCATTTCTTATTTTTACCCCTACCCCTTGTTTTTAAGTATAACCCTCCCCCTTGAAACTGAGCTATAAGTGGTAGTACTTGAAATCTTCCACCTATGAAATAGGACAACCCTTCAAAAACCGGATACATCATCAGACGTTGTCAGTGGCTTTTATATAAACAGACGAAAAGAAGCATGGGCTTCAGTTTTACACATTAATCAGTCCTAACGAGTCACCCAATAAACAAGAGCACTAACATAAACTACATGACTTCATTAACAGGCTGCTAGCGGTGCTCTGTAGGCGACCCTGCCAATCTGCAGTGCCAGCAGAGGAGGGTGGAGTTCAGCTCCTCACTACTTAAACACATTTAGGGCATCACATGACCTTAAAGAGGCGGATGACCATTATTTATTATCTCCACCCAGAATTTTTCAGTGAAAGCTGAACCTTTTAATCTCCAGTTTCATGACCGAACTTCCACCTCCACCTTAAGTGGTGCAGCAACCTCAGGTACTGCTGCGCCATTTAAGTTGGAGCGGGAAATTTCACTAGGTAACGCCAAGACATCAGCGTATTACTGGTGATTTCGTGCAATGAAAAAATTCCTTGATCTTACTGTGCAGCGGCTTTTTAACAGAGGACATACTCGTGCTCGTACTCTCTCTGGATGCTTGTGCAGTCATCTTGCTGTGGATCCGCAGGGCATTCTGGGAATTTTCTTAAAACACTCCATTTGGTGTGTGTCTTTGAAAAGTCTTTGTTTGAAGGGCCATGTAGCCCTAACACTTCGCCTTACCCTTCAATCTTAACACCAGTCGGGACAACCCAACCCTAAACGTGAGCACTCAAAACGAAGAAGATGGGCTAAGTGTTGGGGGAAAGGGGTGAAATGGGATCGGGCCTTAGAGTAATGGAATATGGTAAAAGTAATCACTGCTGAATTTGAATGAAATTGCACAGTTGCATGGTTTCTCTCAAAACGGGTAAATGGTGCTACTAATAGCTTAGGTAAAGATTTGGATGGGCTCTAACTCTTCTGTCCTCACAGCAAGGAGAAGTCCGACTTAAGTGCCTGAAAGCACTTCAGACACTGTACACAAACAGAGGGCTCTTCCCGAAGCTGGAGCTCTTCACAAACCGCTTTAAGGTCAGCTAAACTGCTGTGATGCATCATCATAAGTGTTTTTAAACTAAACAAAGTCTTTATTAACTAAACAAGTTTTATCGCTTAGCGTCTTTGTCACGCTTGTTTTCTCTTTATTTAGGACCGCATTGTGTCTATGACTCTAGATAAAGAGTATGACGTGGCTGTGGAGGCCATCCGGCTAGTAACTCTGATACTGCAGTGAGTACCTTTCCAACCCTCCCTACCTGTTTTTGTCTCACTCTCACACATGCACAAACTTTGGTTCTTGCTAATTAGCAAAAATGTGCTAGTAAAACTGAAATAAAATGAAGATTTTCAAATCTTTTAAATCTATCTAGATAAATATTTGAAATTTAGATTTTTAAAATAAAGTTAAAATAAATGTGTGCACCTTTGGCATCTCTGGGGTCCCTAGAATCTTCAGACAGTAGTTGGTTTTATAGCATTTTATTTATTTTTTTTTTAATCTTTTTTATCTTAACCGTGACATGAGAGAGAGGTCTTGTTTGCCATACGCAGCTGTCTAAGCACGTTTCACAGAGGAAGGCTGAAGGGCTGAAATGCGGCAGTGTTTTAAGAGCACTCTCAGACTTTCATACTATATAATAGACAATTGGGAAACATTCATAAATTGTATTCAAGAGCATAATTCAGTGGTTGAGATGTAAACAACATTTAGAGTGGTTTAGTGTGAATTGGTTGATTGTATAGACTCAATTTCTGTACTGTGCTGGAGAAGTTGATTTACAACCAGACAAATAATGAATGAAAAGTGTAAATCAGATCTGATGACATGCAAGTCATTTAACCCTATTTATGATTGAAAATAGCACAAATGCAACAATTAAGTTGTATTGTTATTATTTGGTGACAGGTCAGTAACATGAGTTCATGTAGTAACTTGCTGTGAGAGTTTTAAGAGGTAGATGGTTCCCAATTTGACCTGTCTGCTTGGTCATGACCAGTCTATGTGAACTGTGTGTTGGTCTGTGTGCTGCAGTGGCAGTGAGGACGCCCTCTCTAACGAAGACTGTGAAAACGTCTATCACTTGGTCTACTCCGCTCATCGGCCGGTGGCAGTGGCAGCAGGAGAGTTCCTCCACAGGAAGTGAGTGAATGGTTCTTGCTTTATAGTGTTTCTGTTAACTGCACTTCTAGAACAGTGGGATCTGTCCCTGATTGGCATCCAGAATAGAAAAGCACGTTTCCTTCGTAATCTGTAATTGACTTTGTCTGCAGACTGTTTAGCCGGCACGACCCCCAGGCTGAGGAGGCTCTTGCTAAGCGACGGGGCAGGAACAGCCCTAACGGCAACCTCATCAGGATGCTGGTGCTTTTCTTCCTGGAGAGTGAGGTGAGTGGCTCAGGGTGCAAGTTTAACTTCCCAGTGTTTCTTAGTGCCATAGTTTGATCAGCTAGTGTTTAGGGCCAATCACAGGACTGACATCTCCTGTCTCACCCACACAAAATGGGTTTCAAAGTCAGGGAATCTTGGCGGGCTAAAAGTAACTGGCATAACTAGAAGCTATCGGGCTTGTGTGTGTCACCCCTTTATTCTTTATCCGTACGCCAAAAATGTTCCTTCATCTGTTCTGTCAAATTCAGTGTTCATCCAAATGTTCCTGTGCATGTTGCTACATCCGTCTGTTTGTTCATACATTTCTTTGGTTTGTTGTTTTATCCGTCTGTCTGCAAATCTTTCCGCCCAGTTACCATCACAAGCCAAAGGGAAATCGATGAGGGGTGGAGCAGGTTAGGGGTGTTGGGGAGCTGTCAATCAAGCTGAAATCAGCTCTGTTAACTTACTCTGACATGGTTGAGTCACTATAGTATACGTTATAAGAGTATTCTCTGATAAATGTGACAGGTATGGTTCAGTTGAGTCACACAGATGATAGCATTAGAGCAGATTTACAACAAGATGACGTTTTTGGTCTAAACCAATGTTTTCTTGTCTGAGTGGGCGTTAGTGATGGAGGAACGCTTCTTTCAGGTTAGCTAAGGCTAACATTAGCATTATCTGGTAAGCTATCTGGCCTGAATTAATTATATGCCCAGCTTGTTGATCACTCAAGAGCCAGTAAAGTTTTAAAACCATGGGCTCTAAGCATGTTTCTTGTATTCTGTGAAGCCTTCTGATATTCATATTTTGGATTTGTTGACTGTATATGAATACCCTCCATTTGTTTGTGTTACAGCTGCACGAGCATGCAGCGTATCTGGTGGACAGCCTGTGGGACAGCTCTCAGGAGCTGCTGAAGGACTGGGACTGCATGATTGAGTTGCTGCTAGAAGAGCCGGTACAGGGAGAGGAAGGTAAAACAGCTGCTCTCTTTATTCGCTCATCCCCGTGCTATACCGACTGATCTGTTTGTTATTGGGTATTTAGGTTAGATAATCAGTTGTTACTTAGTTTGTAACCTTGTGCTGGTGGTTGTTGTTTCAGTGCTGGGAGACAGGCACGAGAGCGCTCTGATTGAGCTCATGGTCTGCACCATCAGGCAGGCAGCCGAGGCTCACCCACCTGTTGGCAGAGGAACAGGGAAGCGCGTATGTGCTATCCATGGTGTTTTTATG
Source organism: Prochilodus magdalenae (assembly GCA_024036415.1). Lineage (NCBI taxonomy): Eukaryota > Metazoa > Chordata > Actinopteri > Characiformes > Prochilodontidae > Prochilodus > Prochilodus magdalenae. The sequence goes on along the minus strand of JAMWET010004593.1, from coordinate 69,726 downwards.
TTAGTCCTTTTTATATGGTTACACATTTTGTATTAATTTTACCTCCTCTGTTTTTACATATCAGGTTCTCACTGCCAAAGAAAAGAAGACCCAGATTGATGACAAGAACAAACTGACTGAACACTTTATCATTGCTCTTCCTATGCTGCTGTCAAAGGTACAGTTCTAGCTTTGAACAATCAGAATGGACAACGAACACAGCTTGTCCCCTCGCTAACTCGCACAGTTTAAATATTTCAGATGTTCAATTGATGTGGATATGTGTACATATGCCATTAATATTCACTCCCCCATCCAAATCATTGAATTCAGGTGTTGCAATCTCTTCCATGGCCACAGGTGTATAAAACCAAGCACCTATACATGCAGACTGCTCCTACAGACATTAGTATTAGTGGTATCGTGATAGGATGCCACCTGTGCAACAAGTCCAGTCATGAAATTTCTTCACACTAAATTTTTTTAGTGCATCCCAGCCTTACATCACCAAGTGTAGTGCAGTGAATGGTGTAAAGCGCCGCCACTGGACTCTAGAGCTGTGAAGATGTGTTCTCTGGAGTGGTCAATCGCGCTTCTCCGTCTGGCAATTTGTCTGACTGCATTGTCTCAAGTGTAAAGTTTGGTGGAGGGGGATATGGTGTGGGGTTGTGAACTGGCCTGCACAGAGTCCTGACCTCAACCCAATGGAACACCTTTGGGATGGATGAGAGAGGAGACTGTGAGCCAGGCCTTCTCATCCAATATCTGTGTCTGACCTCATGAATGTGCTTCTAAAAGAATGGTCAGAAATTCCCATAAACACATTCCTAAACCTTATGAAAAGCCTTCCCAGAAGAGTTGAAGCTGTTATAGCTGTAAAGGCTGGGCCGAATTCATATAAATCTGAGTGACCTCATTTTTAATTCATTGGATTTAATATGTGTGAAGGCAGACAAGCGAATACTTTTGGCAATATTGTGTGTGTGTATATACAGGCACTGACTGTATGCACAGCTTGGTTGCTTTGTATTTTATAGTGCTTTGTTTGTTAGTCCATTTTTAACTGTGTCTTCTTTATTGGTTTTCTTTCTGGCATATTAAAGAGTCCTAAGGGGCTACAGTTGCTAGTTACTACAGTTACTAATGCTAATTATGTTTCGATCAAAGATTGTGGAAAAACAAGAATTATGTCCTTAAAATAATCTATGAATTATATATGATGAGATGAGGTTAATAAGAGTCACATGACCTAACTAACAAGTTACAGTTCAGTATATAATTGTGTTCAGTTCAAGTATTAAATATCTCGCTCTTAGTCTCTTACTCTTTTCATTCTTAGTATCAAGCGGACGCTGAGAAAGTTGCCAACCTCCTGCAGATCCCTCAGTACTTTGACCTGGAGGTCTACAGTTCTGGACGTATGGAGAAGGTCTGTGAACTATGTGTAGTTGAGTTTCAGTGCCATCTCTATCAGCCGACTCTGTGAAGTAACTGACAATGATGTTCTCATCTGTGCTCCTCAGCACCTAGACGCTCTGCTGAAGCAGATCCGAGTGGTCGTGGAAAAGCACACAGAGACGGAGGTGCTTGAGGCCTGCAGTAAGACTTACAGCATCCTATGCAGTGAAGAGTACACCATCATGAATCGTGTGGACATCGCCCGCAGCCAACTCATAGACGAGCTCACGGATCGTTTCAACCACTCGGTGGAGGACCTTCTGCAAGAGGTGAACCATCCAATCAGTCTGACATCTCTACTTTCTGGTTTGTTCTGGTTGTTGCTAGGGCTTCAACAGATAACTGACCTTATTGATAAAGTCTACAATAAGAAGATAATGTTTCATGTTAGCAATCATTTGGGCTTGATGTCTGTTGTGTGTCTAACAGGAAGTGCAATTTAATGGACAATTAACATCCTTTCAAAAGCTGTATGTAAAACCAAGCTCATCAGACACACGTATGAGAGAGAAAACGCTGCATCCACAACAGGCACTTGGCTTGGAACGATGCTAGTGTACAGAAAAAGAATCAGATCACATCAGTATCTGCCTTTCAGCTGATTCTGTTCAGTTTAGCAGGTGGAATTAGCAGCTCCTCCTCAGATATCACCCGTTTTGCCCAGCTAAGCTTGCAGCACCATTACCTACAATGTACTTTACGTAGTCAATTTTACTTGACTCAAAAAATCATGTGCAGTAAGTATGTTGTTTCTCCAGGTGTTGAAATGGCTGCTTATGCAACAGGTTACAGGCTACTTATTCTTTGTTAGCTTATATTAGCTGTGTCCTGCATAAACAGGAGGGAAAGGATCGTTCTGTTGCAAATACATATGCAGGCATTTTTGGGAGTACATGTGTTTAGCCACGATTAGACATCCAGCAAACAGTGGTGTCCTCCATGAGTCATGCCAACACCATTGGCAGACGGCTGTACCATGCAGGACTACATGCATGCAGACTGTTACCACGACTGTCCTTAATACCACGTCACCGTCACCAAAGACTGCAGTGGTGTCGTACCGGACTGTCATGGAGTTGACTCAGAATGGCAGCGGGTCATCTTCAGTGACGAGGCCCGCTTTGGTCTTGGAGGAGACTAACAATTGTGTGAGGTTATTCAAGCTGCATGGGATAGATTATCACAGGACCCCATTAGGAAACTATGTCGAGACGTCTGGAATGTTAAGTTGGGAAACATGGCGGCCCGACACCATACTGAGAGACACTACTATCAGTCTAAATGTATCGTTTATTGTTTCTGGTAACCTTTATCTTCCTTCCCAATAGCACTGCAATCCCCCACCTCCATCTGGGTGCAGCTGTTCTGTTGATAAGTGTATATAGAAGTGGATTGTAAATGTTAAATATTGTGTCTGTCTTTTTCCTTTCCCTCAGGGGGATGAAGCTGATGATGATGACATCTACAGTGTGCTCTCATCTCTAAAGAAACTTACTGCTTTTCATAAGTAAGAGAGCTCTGGCTTCTTGTAAAGCATGTTGATTTTCTCGCTCACTGTTGTTTATTGACCTCAAGTCTGTGTATTCTAAGGCAGTTTTCCCTCTGTATGCTTTCCAGTGCTCATGACCTCACAAAATGGGACCTGTTTAAGAACTGCTATCGGTTACTGAAGATGGGAATAGAGCAAGGGTCCATGCCAGAGCAGGTACGAGAGAGACTGCCCATATCTAAAGTCCCATTATTATTATTATAGACTAAGTGTTGTGGTACTGATACTGGCCTCCTCGTGTGCAGATTGCTGTCCAGGCACTCCAGTGTTCACATTACTCAATTCTGTGGCAGCTGGTCCGAATCACAGAGGGATCTCCATCCAAGGTATTATACATCCACCCGTCTTTCGCACAAGCTGATCCCTCTGTGTTGAGTAGAGTTTATACTAGTTTAGCTTTATTAGATGAGTGTTTTATGAGACACAGAGGAAATTGAACACCGTATCTGCCTTTTCTCTTCCATCTTTCTATCTCAGGATGACCTTGTCGCTCTAAGAAGAGTTGTGAAGTCGTTCCTTGCTGTGTGTCAGCAGTGCCTGTCAAATGTGAACACTCCTGTGAAAGAGCAGGTGAGAGAACTGCAAGAGAGTACTGTGCCGGTCTGCTGGCTAATTGCTACCTGAAAGGGTCAGTGACTTTAGGGGAACATAGGAACAGTTTATCTGTTGTTAAATAAACAGAAATGTAAACGCACATCAAGAAAACAGTAAAGATCAGTTTAAAAAAAAAAAAAACTAGATTTCACTGTTTGATAGGATTGTATGTGGAAGTGGGTGGCAGTTCCTTTATCATGTACAGAGGTGCAGCGTGTTGCAATGACAATAATAAACCAGCCTAAAAAAGTGAAGTCCTGTATATTCACTCCACCCCTTTATGGTGCTGTGAATCAGCTCTAATGTTTGTGCTTGTTTTGTTGCACAATGTGAGTTCATCATTTTGATATTCATACACTATATTGCCAAAGTGTTCACTCATCCATTCAAATCATTGAATTAAGCTGTTCCAATTACTTCGACGGCCACAGCTGTATAAAACTGAGCACCTAGACATGCAGACTGCTCCTACAGACACTAGTGAAAGAATTGGTCGCTCTCAGGAGCTCAGTGAACTCCAGCGTGGTACTGTGATAGAATGCCACCTGTGCAACAACTCCAGTCATGAAATTCCCTCCCTACTAAATATTCCACAGTCCACTGTCAGTGGGATTATAACAAAGTAGAAGTTATTAGAAAACGACAGCAACTCAGCATCATATTAAACCCTAAGGGTTCAGAATGGGATGTCATTCAGGTTTATGTGCGTGTGAAGCCAGATGAGTGAATACTTTTGGTAACATAGTGTACCTGTATGTAGTTTTTAGAAGCATAATCTTTTGTCAGCACCTTCAGACCCTGTAAAGGGCATGATCTGAGTGTAAAATAAATCGTGTCATACCCAGAAAACATTCGTTGAAGGCTGAATACAGCGACACTGCCCACTTGCAATTTCACACTGTCACCACTTTACTAGGCTTAAATAAACAAAATTTGTGCTGTTTTTAAATAGCAGAAAATACCAAATACACTTATCAGTTTGGCTAAAGTTCTGATCGATGAGCAGGAGGACGATGATGATGATGATGATGATCACTTCAGCTGAGAGACTATTTTAGTTTGGATGCAAACGTTTGGGGACACATTAGATACTTAGAAAAGTTCTTCGAACTTTCGGTCATGATCTAATTTTGTTATCTAATTAAAGAGTCATGTAAATGGTGTATTCTGATTTCTTAGATCACATTTGGGGCTTAAATCTGTAAAGGGAGCTAGATTTTAGCTTGGTAATTGAGGGTTTTAGTACATATTTGTTTGGCTTTTTCTCAGTAAGGGCATGTTTGAAAAGAGATGCTGGTCTGGAAATAAACAAGCAGCAACCTGGAGACGCCAACTAAACACTTTAGGAGCAACACTGAAACTACGTGTTGGACAGTGAAGAATTTAAATGTCCTGCATCTTCTGGATGTTGTGTATTTGTTTTCTGTAAAAGTGACTCAGTGTTTAAAAAAATAAATAGTTTGAGTTTTATGTTATGTTTGTCACTGATTCCTGTGAATCCGGAGTTTCCCGTCGTCTGAGTATTCAAATGGATGTTGAAGCCATGAACGGAAGGCGTGACAAACATCTGATTTTATTTTATAATATTTTTATTATAATTATATAAATATATAGTTACAAAAAACTAAGCTAATTGCAAATTCAGTAAATGGCACTGAGGACTGTGATTACAGTACACATGGGGAAGTCTGTAAAATGTTGTTCCAGTCCTAGTAACGTCAGTATGCACTCCTCAATATCTCTGCAGGCATTCATGCTGCTGTGCGACCTGCTGATGATCTTCAGCCACCAGCTGACCACAGGGAGCAGAGAAGCCCTACAGCCGTTAGTCTTCAATCCAGACAACACCCTACAGAGCGAGCTCCTCAGCTTTGTGCTAGACCACGTCTTCATCGACCAGGACGATGAGAACCAGAGCATGGGTGAGTGTTCCTTCTCAGACCTTTTTTGTCTGCTTGCATGTTCTGAATCATAATGGCTCACAGATGATAAACTATGTCCACGTTTTTTGAAGAATAAACATGAGTTGCAATTTCATAGAAAGGGCTGAACATCTCAGGAAAGCAATGTTGGTTTTAAATGAGTGTTAATTTGATTAAAACCTGGAGATGTTCTAACTGATGATCTTTTACAGAAGGTGATGAGGAAGATGAAGCGAATAAAATCGAGGCTTTACACAAGAGGAGAAACCTCCTTGCTGCTTTCAGCAAGCTCATCATATATGACATTGTGGACATGCCTGCGGCAGCTGACATCTTTAAACACTATATGAAGGTATGGCGTCGTCCTGGTGCCTTTTATGGGCCATTAGCTGTGATGTAGGTCATCATCTTCGGTTTACTTATGATTCCTGTCTGCTTTGTTTAGTATTACAACGACTATGGAGACATCATCAAGGAGACCCTGAGCAAGACCAGACAGACGGATAAGATCCAGTGTGCCAAAACACTTATACTCAGTTTGCAACAGGTCAGAAAATACATTTACAACCAGAAACTTGGCTTCCACGTTCGTTTCGGTCTTACTGTCTGATGATTCCCAGTTAGACATACTAACCTAAATACCTAAAGGTAGTATTTTAACATGGCCCCATGCGTGACATCATCTCGTCTTTTCTTATACTCGTCTGTCTTCTGTCTTTTTGCAGCTCTTTAATGAGCTTGTGCAGGATCAGGGGCCCAATCTGGACCGAACCTCTTCCCACGTGAGTGGCATTAAAGAGCTGGCACGCCGCTTTGCTCTCACCTTTGGACTGGACCAGATCAAAACCAGGGAGGCAGTAGCAACGTTGCACAAGTAAGTTGCTCTGTAGACAAGCACACAAGTTTATTTCCTGTTATAGAGACATCAAACACCAGTGCAGCTGTAAAATAAGTCCGGCTTTTAATAGTTATTTGCTCTTAAGAGCCTGCTTGATTTATTAATTTATTCATTTATTTATTTCCCCCCAGGGATGGAATTGATTTTGCCTTCAAGTTTCCAAACCCCAAAGGAGCAGAGTTTCCCCCTCCCAATTTGGCTTTTCTGGAAGTGCTATGCGAGTTCTCTTCCAAACTCCTCCGGCAGGATAAAAAGACTGTGTAAGTATGCGGCGCACCGATATAAACATCTTGTGGTTAGATCTGTGTTAGTAAACCCAGAACCTCCAAATGCGTGTGTTAAGTGCTATGTTTGGGGGAAGACATGAACATATCTCAACATATTTCTTGATGTTGACCGATAGGTGGACATATGTAAACATGGTGATGCTGCGAGTGCGTGGATGAGTGAGTGGTATGTGCTGGGTGGGTGAGTGCGTTATCAGCAACATAAAAGTATATAACATGAAACTGTGTATTTGCAGACATTCATACTTGGAGAAGTTCATGACAGAGTACATGATGGAGCGACGAGAGGACGTATGGTTGCCGCTGATTGCCTACAGGAACTCCCTACTAACAGGAGGAGATGAAGACCGCATGTCCGTCACAACGGGCAGCACCACCAGCAGAGCCAGCACAGTGCGCAGCAAGAGGGGCCGACCGGCACTGCACAAGAAACGTACAGACGGTGAGGTGGCAAGGGTTACCCCTCAGATGACTCGTCTGTAGATGCACATGTCTCTGTTGTCTTCTCTGTTCATAGGAGGATATACTAATTCCTGTTCAACAAAATTCATTGATTGCACGAATTTAAAGGCAGCTGTTTCTTTCTAATTCACACTTTTGTGTGGCAACATGAACAAAAATGATATTGATATTCTGATCATATGTGTTAGACATCTTACAAAACCCAGTTGCAGAGTTCATATGGACTTCCTCGTCCCTTCCTAAATTCCCATATATATATCCACTCCATACAAGTCACTGTGCCCCTGCCTTGTATCTGATTAGAGAATAAGGTTACAACCTAACCACAATGCTGATCTCTGCTTTCTCTCTCTCTGTGCACAAAGCAGCAGATGAAAGTGTCGACGGCTCGTGGGTGATGCGCAACGACACCATTCAGACTCCGGGAGGTTTGCAGACGCCGCAGCTCACTTCCACAGTGCTAAGGGAGAACCCACGACAAGCTGCAGAGCACATCCCAGAACAAGACTCATCAGAACCAGGCTCTGAACCTGACTACATTCATAAGTGCGGACCAGGCGTAGACACACTCATGCACTCTACTGATTTAAAGATTACCTGTCGATGATATAACAGTCATTGCTTTCTCTTCTGAACACCTGTACTCGTCCTCTCAGTCCGCAGATGCAGATGTCATGGCTCGACCAGCAGAAGATAGAGGAGGTGAACAGGAAAGAGAGAGGCGGTATGAACTACATGAAGGCGCGAAGCGGAGGTGTAAGGCAACAAGTGTAAGTACTTCTAGCCTTGTGGATGTTCACCTCCCAGTCCAGCTCCTCAAACAGTGTGACACGATTTAGAATCTCTGCCCACAAACTCACATGGGCTGTCTGATTTCTAATGCCCACTCAGATGATCACAGCTGTCATATGGTATCAGCATGTGTGTTTAGTAGACAGCCATGAAACTTCACCACAGCGAACCTTTTAGATGTTGATACCGGATTGCAGTTTGTGCCATGCCATCTTTGAAAGGTATTTGAGACCTTTTGATACAGCGTTCTCCAGTGGCTATTGCATGCATGGATCTGTTTTAGTTCTGTGATGACGATGACTTTACTCTGCAAACCACAGACAACAACAGCTGTCAATAGTTGGTTGATTTGTGCGTCAGTCAAACGGGCCCTTCCTAAAGTCTCTTTTAGCCATGCTGAACAAATAAACCAGTCAGACTCTTTTGGCAATAGCCTTTCAGGGTTATTAAGGACTGTAGAAATTAGATTTTGGTTCGGGGATTGTCACACACAGCAGAGGCTTATCTGTATGGCAGGGTTTTAATATTAATAATTGTTGTGAGTAATTACCATCAAGCAAAAACTCTGGACCAGCTCGCAGACCCTCTCGATGCCGCCTCATCCGGCTAGGAAAACTGTCACAGGAGGATGGAAAGAATCCGTTTAAAAATGATGAGAACTCATTCTTTCTGGGTGCTGATGTTTGTGCCATTTGTCTGATGCACATACAGTAAATAAACCTACTGCTGCTTTTCTGTATGAATGTAATTTGTATGTAGATTTTAAACCGTTATTTCAGCAATGGCTTTAAAAGGTTTCTGATTCTTATGATTGGCCAAATGGCTTGTTTCTTTCTTTGAGAGCATTTGAGTGCCGTGTCCAGGCAGAGCTTTGACTTTCCCTCATCATGTCATTTCAGACGTGGTTTAATGGAAGATGACGCAGAGCCCATCTTTGAGGATGTGATGATGTCATCGCGTGGTCAGTTGGAGGACATGAATGAGGAGTTTGAAGACACCATGGTGATAGATCTGGTGAGTAAATAACTCTCTAATGACCAAGACTTTGGCTACAAGTAAAACTTTTTCATTGTAGACGGTCTTTCCCAAACTGGAATAATCCTATTATCCTAACCTATGTTCTTTTTCTCATCTCAGCCACCATCAAGAAACAGACGAGAGAGAGCTGAACTCAGACCAGACTTTTTTGACTCCACAGCTATTATAGAAGATGATTCTGTGAGTATCTCTTATGCCAGTTCTGCACAGAAGGTTTACAAATTCACTGTTGCAATATAACCTAGTACATTGTACACGAGACAGATAAACACAAACAAAAGACATCCTTTTGTTAATAAGGCTAATTGGAAAAAGCCTTCGGTTTGCTAGGAAGCGTAAAAACTGGACTCTAAAGTGATGAGGGAAAAGGTTCATGTGTGCCTGATGAGTCCAGATTGTCCCTATTTCGGAGCATGGGTGCATCAGGGTAAGTAGGGAAGCGCATGAAGCGATGCACCCATCATGCATAGGACCCACAAGCCTCTGGAGGTAGTTTTATGATCTGGGGGGCTTCAGTTGGTTCTGGTCGAAGCTCAGCCACATTATCTGGCAGTAAAATGAAGTCGGCTGACCACCTGAATCTACTGAGTGACCAGGTTATCCCAATAATGGGTTTTTCTTTCCTGATGGCACAACCGTGTTCCGCACTGCACATTCAGCGAGCAGTGATGCCCTCCATCCTGTTAGTTGACAGACGGCTGCACCACGCAGGACTACATGCACACAGACCGTTACCACGACTGTCCTTAACACCACGTTACCGTCACCAAAGACTGCAGTGGTGTCGTACCAGACTGTCATGGAGTGACTCAGAATGGCAGCGGGTCATCTTCAGTGACGAGTCCCGCTTTAGTCTTGGTGGAGACGCCCAACGAATCCGTGTGTGGAGGCACCGTGGTCAGCACCGAGATGGACGGTTTGTTGTCACACGTCCAGAAGGCCTGGTGTTCCTCCCCCTCCACCCCTACCGCACCATCTGCAGGAACTGTGTGAGGATGTTCAAGCTGCATGGGATGGATTATCACAGGACACCATTAGGAACCTCTACAGCTCCATACCGAGACGACTGGCGTGTTGGGTTAGCGAACACGCCGGCCCGACGCCATACTGAGAGACAGACTTCTGTATGTGTAGCTCAATAAATATTGATCACATCGGAGACAAAAAATTAAGATACAAGGTTTTGTTGTGACAGAGGTACATTCTCAGTTATGCTAATACTTTCCTTTCTTGTCTTCGCAGGGATTTGGTATGCAAATGTTTTGAAGCAGACTGCAAATTCTGTGGGGGAATCACAACCAGCAATGTCGTTTCTCCGGTCGAGCAGCACCAACATTATTGTTCAACATTATTTTCAAGCAAAAAAAGAGACTTTTGTGCTTTTCTCAGTGATAGTCACACGTCTGACAGATGAAAAGTTTGGTGATCATACTGAGTTTTAGTGAGGACCAGTTTGTGAGTCTTCTGTCTATCAGTTCTGTTGTACCATGGTACACATGGCCGAATACGTCACATCAAAAACTTTTTTGTTTTGTTTTCTTTTGTTTTGTTCTCATATAAACGTGTCCCTGCAAAGCGTTGCATATTTGAACACAATTTTAATAGGATTGTGTGAAGTTCATGTACATACTTGTATGGGTTTAACGTCACGGTGCGTTCGCCTCGAGCACCACTTTGGCGCTCAACGAAATTTCTCCTGCTTTAAATGAGGACACATACCGAGGAGGAAAGTTTGAGTTCTTCACCCTCCTCAGGTGGGATGCTAACCGCTTGCCAGTTTACAGCTTGCCAGTTTGTGTTTACCTCCTCTGGTTAAGAGCCTTTTAGAGCGATCTGACCTTCGACTTTCCATCTGTGAATACGTCCCCGCTGTAAAACATGTACACAATGCCGCGTGTCTGTGAATGTTATCCGATCTCCATCAGGACGGGATGTCCCGCGTGTGAAAGCGCATCAGACTTCGTTTTAGAGCGTCAATGTGGTATTCACGAGTGATGTCATATCCCTTGTTTAGGATGGTGCCTATAGACTACATTTGCTATTTTAATTAGGACTCATCGAGCTGCCAGGAGGGGTCACCATTCGTTCACCATGTTGACTGTTGGTTTTTTATGTTTGAATAAAGGTATTTAAAGTATTTTCAATCAAGTAAATTTGCAGAAGCTGTTGGAACTCACAAGTGTTTCGTTCTTTTGGCACAAGGTTTTTGTTGTCGTATGTCCCCAAACTGTACTGGAAGTATTTCTTCATGTCCAGAACAAAAATTTAAATATTAACCGTTTTGTTTCCGTGTTTGTTTATTTGTTTGTCTGTCTGTTTGTTTGTTTTCCCTTTTGGTCACTCCCACACCATGTTCATTTTCAGTGAAAATCCATATAGAGGAGAGATTATGTGCGTCTTTTTCTCCAGCTGTTGGGAAAAAACCTGTTCGGCCATTAAAATTCCTGAAGGGCAGTTTCTTTTTTCTTTACAACAGATTCGTTTGTTTGTTTTTGTTTTATCAAGACGTTGTTTTCTTGCCACCCTGCTTGGAATAATCGGTCAACTAGATTTTAACAGTTGCTCTGGAGAGAAATCTACATTTTGTTTCAGTGTTGTTGTTGTTCAGTACCAACAAAATACATTTTAATAAAAATGGATTATTCATACGTGGTTGCGTTTCTGTGTTTTGAAAATACCAGAGTTTGGTGGTTGGTCTTAAAGGGGAACTACTATGTGTTCCAGCTTTTGTCTTAAGTGTGTATTAGCATGTTCGTCAACGTTCCCAAGCCCAGCGTACGCGCCACAGGCTGAAACTCCCTACCACAAAAAACACGTTTCCCAGCTGCCTGAAATGTGGGGTTGGAGTTCCAGCCCTTTGCACTGTTACAAGGTGATGTCATCTCATAACACCAGCAGGTCTACAATGGGAGAGCTACAATGGTACAGTGACCTCTGACCTGTCCTGCTCCAGTCTAACTAATGAAGGTGGGTCTACCAGCTTGTTTGATTAGACTCTGGACACCATAGTAAGAACAGCCACAGTCGTGTGGAGGCAGAGCTTGTAGCTGGATGCTGCTAAGTCAGTGAGTGAGCTAGCCGACCAATCAGAGCATGCTGAGCTCATTGGAAGGCGGGGCTTAAAGTGGGAATACAGTTGTACAGTGTGAGGAAAAATGCTGTGGTTTAGGAAAACCGAAGCAAATGAGCTACTTTAAAATTGGGCGTCTTTAAAAAAAAAAAAAAATCAGACAGCAGCGATCCGAATTAAAAGCTTTCCGAAATACACAGCTCTAGTAAAAGTCCTGAAGTCCTGCAGTGCTATCTGCTCGGTGTTCGACTGATCACATGCCTCAATGTTTACTTCCTGGATTATTCAGAGGTTAAGACAAGTAGAGCCTTTCTAAGTGGTTTGGTGGGTATTTTTATTTACTGCCCAAACCAGCAGTGAACCTGCCCACGATCCTGCGAGTTTATATACAGAACGCCGACGATGGTAATACAGTCATAAATCTGAAAGGAATGTCTTTATGGATCATTTTGCCTCACGATGCCCTGCATGTACCCCTCCACCACAAGTCAGAACTGTATCACAGCCCTCATAAAACATCATCTCAGACTACAGGCAGCGTGTTCACGTAGGAACTTTCTGCGAGGGAGCTTTTAGAGGTGACGTCAGGTTACCTTCACCACCACTGTGAACACTTCCTCAACAGAAATAAAGAATAGCTGCACCCAAGTGGGTGGGTTTGACATCATGAGACATGCAGATGATTCAAGTTTCATGCTCGGCTGTTACGTCATGTGATGTAAGCAAGGACGGGTTTTATCTCTGTTCCTGACCCAACAACCTCCATGAGTCATCCTGTTTGACAGACGGCTGCACCGCGCAGGACTACATGCACACAGACCGTTACCACGACTGTCCTTAACACCACGTCACCGTCACCAAACACTGCAGTGGTGTCGTACCAGACTGTCATGGAGCGACTCAGAATGGCAGCGGGTCATCTTCAGTGACGAGCCCCGCTTTAGTCTTGGTGGAGACGCCCAACGAATCCGTGTGTGGAGGAACCGTGGTCAGCACCAAGATGAACGGTTTTGTCGTCACACGTCCAGAAGGCCTGGTGTCCCTCCACCTCCACCCCTACCGCACCATCTGCAGGAACTGTGTGAGGATGTTCAAGCTGCATGGGATGGATTATCACAGGACACCATCAGGAACCTCTACAGCTCCATACCGAGACGTCTGGCGTGTTGGGTTAGCAAACACGGCGGCCCGACGCCATACTGAGAGACAGACTTCTGTATGTGTAGCTCAATAAATATTGATCATATCAGTCTAAATTTATCACCAGTTATTGATCCTGGTCACTTTTACCCTCCTTCCCAACAGCATTCCCAATCCCACACCTCCTTCTGGGTGATTATTACTTAGATTTTGAGTATATATGTATATATATATCCACATAGCAGGAGCTTCTTAAAGCTTCACTGTAGAACAAAGGTGAAGACACCAAACTATAAACTAGCCCTTTTGGAATTATGCAGTCCACCTTAAACCCCTCCAGAGTGGAGCTGTACAGGAGGATGGAGCAGCTTCCTTACCCTGCAGTGGAGCTGATAGAACAGGGTTTATTACTAAGCAGCTTTGGAGCGTTTCATTGGTCGGTCCCTAATGAAATTTCACTAACCTGACCTGGCAGAGAGAGGGGTCAAAGGTCAGAGTATACTTTAAGGCCCAATCCCATTTTTCCCTTGACCCTAACACTTTACCCTACCCTTCCGATTTGCAGGTTCAGGTCTAGGGGTAGGGTTGTCCTGATTGGTGTTGAGCTGGAGGGGTATTATTGGGTGACTCGTTTGACTGATTGATGTGTAAAACTGAAGTCCCTCCTTCCTCTCGTCTGTTTACATAAACGCCGCTGACGACACCTGATGACGTAGCCGGTTCCTGAAGGGTTGTCCCATTACACAGGGGAATGATTTAAACCACTACCCCTTCATAACTCACTCTAGGAGCCTCACTTACAGTGGTCCACTGTATACAGCGGTTACACAACACCTGGCCTCGGCCACAGATGCTCCACCCACACGTAGGCTGATATCCTTAGTACATCAATGCGGCCACACTCTCAGGATTCTGCCAGCTGTATTCTGATTGGTTATCCATGTATACCCACTTTCATGTATAGAGTGAACAGTGGTCTCGGACACAGAGACCCCCCCATCATATCCTTCATTGTTTACCAAGGGACTGTTTATGTCGTGACTCCATTTTCACCACTTCCTACTTTTGGCTGCGGCAGCTCGTGGCTCACGAAGGAAGTCACGTTTTCGTGACACTCTCTGGACCCACTGATCCGCATGGAACCCACTCTCAACCGATCTGGGTATGAATCCCTCCCTGCAGATCACGTACACCCATACATGCTGATGATTCTCTTCTCAGGGGCGGCTGGGAATGTCCCACACTGGTCAGAACAGTACAGCCAAGTACTACCCTGCCCCCCCAATCTCCCAGATTTTAACCCAACTAAGAATTTGTTGGACCATCCTTGGTCGTCGTGTTGACCCTATGGATCCTCCATACGTACCCTCCAGCAGCTGTGGGGTGCACTGCAGTCAGCATGGCTCCAGATACCTGAGACAACCTACCAGAACCTGGTGGTCATAATAATGTGACTCGACTGTTTATATGTATATAGACAGAGGAGTTGTCACTCCCTACCCCGGCCAACTACGCTTCCTCACATTTGTGTCCCTGCAGTGCTGAGAATGATCCACCACCCACATCATACCTCCTCTGTGGTGGTCCTGTGGGGGTCCTGACCATTGAAGAACAGGGTAATACAGTATACCGAGAAACAGATGGACTACAGTCTGGACCTGTACACCTACAGAGTGTCCTGTATGGTCAGTGGAGCTGATAGAGTGGAGATACAAAGAGGTGGTTTTGAAATTCTGACATGTCCATATATAAGCTCACAGGACAATGAACGAGTCCTCCGTGTGTTTAAGGTGGCAGTACCTTCAGGCTCCTGCAGATGGCGCTGGACCAGGATGATGGGGCTGTAAAACCCTGCGGGGTGCGAGTGACGGGATCCATAGATGTTAATGGTTGGCTAAAAGGAGTGACTGCATTTGGGCGTGTCAAAGACCACCACCCCTCCCCCACACACACCCACACATATACATATATATATAAATATATATATATATTTGTGTGTGTGTGTGTGTGTGTGTCTGTGTGTATACATATGTGTGTGTGTTATATGCCTTTGTGTTATATACTCGGTCTATCCGACTCTACCGAATGAATATAGACCCGTAAGTGCTGGTAAACGCCCCTGCTTGCGTGTATGGCTCCCTCCCACCCTCCCTCCCTCCCTCCCTCCCTCCTTCCTCCTCCCACCTCCTCCTCCTCCCACCTCCTCCTCCCACTGCACCCTCGGCCCTCCACCTACGTAACGTTTATGTAACCAAGGGAACCGCTCAATCACGGGTTCTCGGCCATCAGCGTGTTCTCGCGAGACTAGGGCAGCAGCGCCCCCCCGCTTGTGCTAATGCAGAGAGGAAAAGGGAGGGGAGAAGCAGCGCTACAGCCCCAGCAGCCTTTTCAAACACAAATACACCTCACATTTCACACGGTTCCCCAGCACGAACCCGGAGCCCGAGAGCCGGAGACCGTCCGCCTTCGCCTTTCAACCGGCTTCCTGCTGCGACGGCGCCCCGGGGAGGCAGCAGAGCGGCTGGATAACTAAATCCCGGAGAGGAGAACAGCGGCCTGTTTTGTTCCTGATATCCCGGAGCGGAGTCGAGACTAGAGCTCGCTTCGCTGGCGACCGGCGGAGGAGTAGCTTCTCTATCGGCTCCTTTCATGCTTTTTCTCCCCTCTGTTCCTTTATTCTGCCACGCCGTGTGTGTGCGTGTGTACTCGCCGAGGTAGCGTTAGCAATGTCGCTGACGTGAACGGCTAAGCTAGCTAGCTGGCTAACGGAAGCTATTTTCGGCGCATCGGGAGAAAGTCGTAGGAAAAGCGGCCCTGTTTTGTTTTTGCAGCGCCATGAAAAGCAGCGGGGGACAATAACACACTCGCACACAGATATACACGGCTGGCCGTCTGTAGGCGCCGGCCGCTAAACGCTGTTCGCTCGTCGTGAGGAAGAAGAAGACGGTGATGTGAAAAAGCAGCGCCGCGGCCACGACCACGACGGCGGCGACGGCGATTTGAGTCGACGACGGGGTGCTAACTGGACCTAGCAGGTGAAACAAATCAGCGTTCAGGAGCTCCGAGCTGCTACAGCTAGCTGGTTAGCTAGCTAGCTCTACGTTAGCATTAGCTACGGCTCCTCCTCAGCGAAGAGCGCCGCCACTGTTATTGTTGTTGAATTTGAAAACCGAGAAAGAAGCTGATACCCCCCTCCACACACCTCCTCCTCCCTCTCCTCCTCCTCCTCCTCCTCAAGAAACAGGCCCCTCTCCTCAGCAGGCTGTTTGTTTTCTCGGATTTAACACGAGCTCATGATGATCATTCGGGCTTGTTTCCTGTCACGGATGAGAGAAAAGGCCGATAAAGACGGAGTGCTGGTCGTCCTGAGCGTGATGTGCGCCGCCGTGCTTCTGTGGAGGGACATTTCCAGCGTACGTGTGTGCTGATTAGCTCCCCGTGCTAACTGGGCTAGCATCACGGCGCGCGCCCGCGCGCTAGCTGGGGGATATCGACTCTCCGGTGGTGGATGTATACGTGTGAGCTCAGCTCGAACCAGGTCTGGGAACTCGTTGGACCAGCCCGGAGGACACTGTCCCACCTTCCAGCTTCCCGGCCGAAGCATTAATCTCACTGGGCGACATTGTGGAGAACGTTAGCCGGCGGGACCTGCTGCGTGATCCTGCCTTCCCCCCTCTTCTCTCCCTCTCTCTATCTTTCTCCCTCCCCCTTCTCTCTCTCTCTCTGTCTCTTTCTCTGTTTTTTCCCTCTCCGAGCTGCATCTGTCGAGCCCTGAGACGTGCTGAGGATGAACCCGGTGAATGCGACCGCTCTCTACGTGTCCGCTTGCCGTTCGGTGCTGCAGTGCGATCCCCGGGACCCCCAGGCTTTAGCCGAGCTCTATAAGCTACTACCCTTCTTCAGGCAGTCTCTCGCCTGCCTAGTGTGCGGTAAGCATAAACCTACTTGATGGATTCCCGTGTATGTGCATGTGTATATGTGTAGCTCCTCCTCAAACACGACACACCCCCCGGTGAAAGTCCCATCGTACAAAAGAGGTGGTCTGTCCGGCCCCCCTCCGTTTTAATGGAAGGTGGTCCATGCATTTTAACATATGTACCCTCTGGCTCTTCTTCAGGCATGTAGGGACGGACAGTGAGTGTAGATTCAGTTTCACAATGTGGGTGCGACCATGCATTTTTATACCTGGATATATACAGGCAGGTGGGAATGAACTGGAAGTCAATAGGACCCCCCAACCCCACCCTTTAAGTGAGTCAGGTGTATTTTTACCTGGAGTGTTTTATATGCTGTTCAGGTTGACTCTGTGCTTTGATGTTCTTGCACATAGATGTGTATTATTATTTTTTGGAGCTGTGGCAGTAATGAGGTTGTTGATGAAGAGCGCCATCTACCGTCCAAGGTGCACCCATCACACACTGATTTGTTTTCAAGTCACCCATGTGCAGGGCTGCACAGTATACCAATTCAGCTAGGCCGAAAGATGAATTGCTTTCATTTTGAGGGTGCCGTTTCTAAAATGGCCAGAGCTGCAGGTTTGTTTTTGCAGTCATAACCTGTGTTGTCAACAGCCTTGTTTATAAGTGGGGGAAATGTAGGATCTAGTAACACAGAGCTTGTGAGCTGCCTGTAGAGGAGTTGGGCCAATCGGAGACAGCCAGAGCTTCATGTGTTGCGACATCACAGCTACAGCTTGCTAAGCAGGCTGAGACACCAGTTGTGGTTTACTTGGCCAGTGATAACAGCCTCAGAATTGAAATCTATACTCAGAAATTCGATATTTAAGCCATTCAGCACTAATTTCAGCATCGTCGTTGCACATGGGCGAGAGGTTGGGGGACCGGCCTTGTGACCAGAGGGTTGTGAGTCAGCCTTATGGCTGGACGGAACATGTTCCATTCCCTGAACTGACAGGAACGACTGAAGTGCCTTTGCATTCTCAAGGAAAGTAATGTATATCAGACACAAGGCTACAACTTCTTCAAACTAGCTTCATGAGGAAAAGCTCCCATAGCGCTGTCTTGAGTCTTCAAGAGAAGCCTGCCTGATAGACCCTCATTTACACAGATTTAAGGGGTCTTGGTTGCACGTAGAACCATACAGCCACCTTTCTGTTTGCTGCCGAGTGTACAGCATTACTTTAAAGTCACTCTGAATAACGGCGTCCACTGAATACTGTGAATCAGCAATGCTCAGCTCAGCTTCAGCCCAAACTGTGATCCTGGAGGGCCGGTTTCCAGCACAGCATGGAGGTTTCCCTGCTCAAACGCCCCCAACTAAACCTGCCAGTTAATGAGTTTGATCAGATGAGTTTGAGCAGGTAACTCACCAAACGGTGCTGACACCGGCCCACCAGGACCATGTATAGTATCAGCCTTGTGTAGCCTTAACCATGACGTGTTTTCAGTCTGAAGTAACTGGTCTCTCTTTGTTTCAGGGAATTTGCTCCAAGATCCGATCGCCCCGACCAACTCCTCATGCCAGCATTACGTCTGCAAAGGATGTAAAGGCAAGAAGATGATGATGAAGCCGTCTTGCAGCTGGTGTAAGGACTATGAGCAGTTTGAGGAGAACAAGCAGCTATGTATTTTGGTGGACTGCTACAGGAAGCTCTGCGAGTACATCACAGAGTCTCCCCTCGCCTCCCATATTTCAAGTGCTGTGGGGGGATCTCCGGACATATTGGCTTTGTTGAACGAGGGCCTTTCGTTGGACAGTACTAAACAGGAGGAGGATTCTCTTTCTCTGGACTTGACGCACCACTCTCCTCCTCCCTCAACCTCGGAGACGCCGCCCGAGGAGGATCAGTCACCCCATTCGTCAGAGGTGAAAGAGCAGGCGCTGAGTCCGCTAGGGGTGAACGGCCTTCAGGACTGTAACGGGTTAAGTAACGTGGACGAGTTAACGTCCAGCTTGCCCTCACCTCACAGTAATGTCCCAGTGGCGGTGGAAGTGGAAGGTGAGGTGGTGAAAGAAGAGAACTTCGCGGATGAAATTCCTGTATGCGAGGCCGTGGCAGCGGCCGGCGAGGAGCTTTGTGCCAGCAGCATGGACATATGTGGTTTCGCAGAGGGAATAAAGCACGACGGTGGTACTCTCTTGTTGAGCGTTGAGGAGGTGCTCAGGACTCTGGAGCCAGACCACGTTCCTCAGGACGAGTGCCCTGCTATCCTACAGTCGAGCCTTGAGGCTTCAGGGAACTTGAATGGACCGTTTGGCTGTTCCACCGCCTCTGCTGATTCTTCTCGGCAGTTTTCCTCCCTTCCTCTCGACTCCGCGGGGGTCTTGGCGCCCCAGCATCCGGCAGCACAGCAGAACCCTCAGCCCTCCTCCGGAATATCCTGTTCTGCCGTTACTCCCAGAGTGCCACGGTCTAGCCGTAAACGCTCCCGCTCTGAGAGCGACAGCGAAAAGATACAGCCTCTGCCCATCTCTACCATTATCAGGGGGCCCGCTCTCGGTGCCTCTGTGCCTGTTCCTGTCAAGTGTGAACCTAAAGCTCCAGCGCAGGCCGCGCCCCACATGGCGGCCGTCCCCAACGGTGGGGGGTTGTCGAAGGTGGGAAAGGCCTTGTTGGTGCCTAATAAAAGTGTCAAAAAGCCTCTTGACCAGCACGGACCCAAAAAGGCATACACGAAGGCAAAACAGACCACTCCCAAGTCGAAAGACAAGACGAAAGAACGGATTGCGACCAATCCCCTTGTTCCCGGGAGCCCGACGAAGGTGGTGTACAAGAAGCCGCAGGAGAAAAAGGGCTGCAAGTGCGGCAGGGCCACCCAAAACCCAAGTGTTCTTACGTGCCGGGGCCAGCGGTGCCCGTGTTACTCCAACCGCAAAGCCTGTCTGGACTGCATATGCCGAGGCTGTCAGAACTCCTACATGGCCAACGGTGAGAAGAAGCTAGAGGCGTTCGCTGTGCCGGAAAAAGCCCTAGAGCAGACCAGGCTCACTCTGGGCATCAACGTCACCAGCATAGCAGTGAGGAACGCGGGTGGCAGCGGGGCTGGGGGGGTGCTGAACGTCACCTCCGCAGCAGGCCCACCTGTACCCTCGTTTTTAGCTGCTGGACCTCATGAAGACAAGGGTTTTGATGAGTCTTTGGACATGAGGTTTGACTGTTGAGCCCCGCACAATGCTCTTACCATCGCACCCCCCCCTTATTCCAGCCTGGCTCACTCTTGGCAAGGTGCCGCCGAGACCTGGAGGGGAGCCAGTGGAGTCAACAAAATAAGGCAGCTACTGTGATTCTGTTCCAGTTCATGTTATCAAATGAATTAGTTGTTGCTGAAGCTTGTGCCTATAAATCACTTGTAACATGCTTTTTTTTTTTTTTGTTGTCGTCGTCGTTGTTGTCGTCTTACACACTATTGTGAATTAGAAAAGAGTCATGTTACTGTAAGTTGAGAATTCTTTCGGCAGAATTTTTTTTTCTCCCCTTATCGTTTCACTACAAGTGATCTATACGGCATGAACTTTGGCAAGTAATGCTTGACCTCGTTGTTGTGGGTCATGTTATGTGCATATGTGGATGACTTTTGAGTTAGTAGGCTAGGAGACGAGCTGTTCGACGAAATGGTACCTGCTATGTCAGTAGAGACTGGTTGTATTTATAAACATTTTTGTACACAGACGTATGGAATTCAATTTAAAAGTACATTTTATGATATATTTTTTAAGTTACATTAACAACATTTGCAGTATTTATTGGGCAACACTTAACATAGATTGCAGTCCGTCTAGGGCTTCATCAGGATACCATTTCTACAAGATGCAAGTCACTGAGATGCAGTATGTTCAGTTTCTGTCTAAATTATGTTGCAGTCCTGTTTGTGCTAGTTTATGCTGTCTAAAACTTTTTTTTTTTCCTCCCTTGGGGCATTTAAATACCTGTAATATAAATGTAACATATTTCCACATAAAACGAGAAAACCTAAAACCTGACTCCTGTCTTTTATTTCTCCGTTTAGAGGGATTATTGAACACCTCCTTAAAACCACCTCCCTGTATCTACACTCACTGTCCACTGTATCAGCTCCACTGACCATACAGGACACTCTGTAGGTGTACAGGTCCAGACTGTAGTCCATCTGTTTCTCTGTGTACTGTATTACCCTGTTCTTCAATGGTCAGGACCCCCACAGGACCCCCACAGAGCAGCTAGTATGTGGGTGGTGGATCATTCTCAGCACTGCAGTGACACTGACGTGGTGGTGGTGTGTTAGTGTGTGTGGTGCTGGTGTGAGTGGATCAGACACAGCAGTGCTGCTGGACACCTCAGTTTCACTGCTGGACGGAGAATCGTCCACTGACCCAAACTGTCCTGTGCCCACTGATGAAGAACTAGAGGATGACCAACACTGCACTGTGCAGCAGCAGATGAGCTATCGTCTCTGACTGTCCATCTACAAGGTGGACCAACAAGGTAGGAGTGTCTAATAGAGTGGACAGTGAGTGGACACAGTGTCTAAACACTCCAGCAGCACTGCTGTGTCTGATCCACTCACACCAGCACCACACACACTAACACACCAGCACCACGTCAGTGTCACTGCAGTGCTGAGAATGATCCACCACCCACATCATACCTGCTCTGTGGTGGTCCTGTGGGGGTCCTGACCATTGAAGAACAGGGTAATACAGTACACAGAGAAACAGATGGACTACAGTCTGGACCTGTACACCTACAGAGTGTCCTGTATGGTCAGTGGAGCTGATAGAGTGGACAGTGAGTGTAGATACAGGGAGGTGTTTTTAATGTTATGGCTGATCTGTGTATTTATGAATTAGGAATGTCGGCTGCAGTGAGCCTGTATCGCCACAAGTGGGCAGTAGAATTAAAGAGTCCAAAACTGAGGGAGATTCATGTTGGCGTTTGTGATGTGTGCGTTTCAGAAAACTACTTCTGCTGCCTGTGTAACTTTTCAAACGCAAGTCCCAAAATATTGTGCTTTGCAGAGATAGATCCCTCGTCTTGTTTCTGCTGTAGAAACTCCATCTCCCACTTTGTTGATAGGGAGTCCTGGACCGTGTCCTTTCACTTGTCTTGTTTGGTGCTGGCTCCCTGTACTTCACCTCCTTATTTATGTAGGGGGTCATTGAGGAATTGCTTTCATCTGCTGCTGCTTTGCTTCCATAGCTGTTTCCTCTGCCTTCTTTTTGCACAAGCTGTGCACTTTCGCTTCCCCTTCGGAAAACGCTGTCACCATCTGGAATCCTTTTGGTGTTTCTTGAGCAGCATCGGGGTCATGTACTACACAGAGTGGCTCTGCTGAATGCGATCCTTCTCCGTGCTCTTTGTTTCCCCGGGCCGCTGTGTTCTGACAGAGGTAGGCATGTTGGAACACAGCGAAAGCAGATGCCAAAAATTATTAGGCAAGTGAGCGCCCGCATGATGTCATGACTCGGGTTACTTTCCCCTTGCTAGGGCTTTTATGGTCTAATATGGCTGGTCCTCAGTGACCAGTGCTCCATCTTTAAAATGCCCCTTGAGCACATATGACTCATGCAGTAGGAATTCTGTGGAAGCTATATGCTATATACGGAATTCCACCTTTTTCTCCATTGGCTCTTTGTTATTGCAATGTAAACAAAGTCATTCAGAGTGGGTTTGGTGTGAAGTGGTTGATTGTAGAGACTCAGATGTTCTTTACAGTAGGGGAAATGAGAACCAGGGGTCACCATGTCTACAACACAAATATAATAATAAATTTAGTATAGATACACTCATCATCGAAGAACAGCTGCACCCAGAAGGAGGTGTGGGAGTGCAGGTGTGTTGGGAAGGAGGATAAAGGTGACCAGGATCAATAACTGATGATAAGTTTAGACTGATATGATCAATATTTATTGAGCTACACATACAGAAGTCTGTCTCTCAGTATGGCGTCGGGCCGTCGTGTTTGCTAACCCAACACGCCAGACGTCTCGGTATGGAGCTGTAGAGGTTCCTAATGGAGTCCTGTGATAATCCATCCCATGCAGCTTGAACATCCTCACACAGTTCCTGCAGATGGTGCGGTAGAGGTGGAGGTGGAGGGACACCAGGCCTTCTGGACGTGTGACGACAAACCGTTCATCTCGGTGCTGACCACGGTGCCTCCACACACGGATTCGTTGGGCGTCTCCACCAAGACTAAAGCGGGACTCGTCACTGAAGATGACCCGCTGCCATTCTGAGTCACTCCATGACAGTCTGGTACGACACCACTGCAGTCTTTGGTGACGGTGACGTGGTGTTAAGGACAGTCGTGGTAACGGTCTGTGTGCATGTAGTCCTGCGTGGTGCAGCCGTCGTAGGTCATACAAGCCCAACACAAGAAAACCAGAGGGCTAGCTTGGCATGATATGGGAAGCACATATGACTTTAGCCAATATGGGAAGACTTTATTCAGTGTGCTCTCTTATTTGTGTTACACTGGCAACTTTATGTACTTGTATGCAGTTCCAGTAAAACGCTGGTAAATTTACATAGCGGTGTGAAATCAGGTGCTCGTCAATTTACCACTTTACAGTGTCACAGTAATCTTCATACGCTGAAAAGATTCAGATCCTCATGTTCATTTTGCCTCGATTTCCCCACGGACAACACAGTGAAGCAGTAATGACAGTGACATTCATTTTCTTCAGTGAAGACACGTATAAAAAATAAAATCACAGAAGATAACTGTAAGGCGACGGGAGCCTAAAACGTCCGCACGTTTACAAACACGGAAACATCGTTAAAATGCTACATATGAACACTTTCCAAAGCACAACAGAGCAGGAACAACAAAATAGTGGTAGTAACTCGTCAACGTTCAGGTTACTTTGGCATGTCGTGTCACAGCGCAGGAATCTTAATCTCCTATTAACCTGCACAAAGCTTTTTCTTTTTTTTCCTGCTACCAAACGACTTGGCGAGCCCCCGACAGTTCCTGCCTTCTGAGCAGATGATAGGAGCTACGCCTTTGGTTATCCCCAAGGCCTTGGATCCGCTCCGATTCCTCTGTGGCTTTGGCTTAGACCCATCCAGGAGCCAAACGCACCCACCTTTTGACGACCTCGTCGACCCGGCTGGTGTATCCCAGTGCACATATACAGATGGGCTTTCAGAGCCTTGGCAGCTGTTCAAAGGGAGCTCGGAAAACATACCAAGCAAGCTGAGTCCTGTCGCCTGCCTGACGGAGAGGAACCGTTCGTTGTTGCAGTCCGAACGTTAAATAAACCCTTCTGGTCCCGCGGCCGGGTCTAGCTGACCAGGAAAGCGCCGAAGAAGCTCGACTTCTCGTCCATGTCGATAGTGCTGACGTTGCTGACGGTGACGAACAGCCTGTCGCCGCCGGCGAGCTGGAACAAGCCCGCCTGATAGATGGAGTACAGTCCGTACTCCGCGTCCCTGGACCAGCAAGTGGTCCTGGCATTCTTCATCAGAAGAATGGGCACCGGGTAGGAGCTCACTTTCTTATACACGTACTGCAGCATGGGCTTCCCTCTGGCCGTCTCCACCGAGGTTCCCTCGTCTTCCTCCACGTCCTCCTCCATGAGCGTGTGCCTGAAGTAAGTCTGGGAGTAGATGTAGTACAGGCCGGCCTGCGGCACCACCAGCTCCCCGTCACTTAGCTCCACGTTCTGGAGAAACGCCAGCCCCTTCTCGGACTCCCAGGTCTGGATCTTCTGGCCGGAGACCTTCCTGTTTGAGGGACCTGTAAGCAAGGAGGCCAGAAAGAAAGATTTTGTGTTTTGGGTTGGGTCTGTCAGAAAAGCGCCATTGTTCCAACGTTTGGCAGCACACAGGAAAAGGGATGCGTGTTTCAAAGACTGAGCTCAAGTTACAAACCAGACTTTTTTTTATTTTTTTTGGTCAGAAAGTGCAACGCTGTTAAACGGAAAGCAATTCCTTTGTTTCCAAAGCGAGGGTCCGTATCAGGCAATCATCTGCCGATGCCTCCACAGGAAGCGTTTAAATGGGCACACGTATCCAGACGGGGATCGTCTGACGGGATACCAGAGCCAGGCCGAGACGTCCTTGGACCGTCTGCATGCAATAAAGATCTATATTGGTTTGGACTCTACCCCTAGACAGTCGATACGATGTGCCATAAAAGGAGACTTTAGTCTACCAACTCACAGTACTGCTGCAGATGTCGATTTCAGATCTGGCGTTAGCTTACCAAGTGTGCACTATTCAATGGGGAAGGTGCCCTGGCATGGAAAACCAGAAATCAGTCCGTAGAGCGGATACACCGAGAACCTCAAACACTGTTGTTCCTCCGTCAAATCCTAATCCGTTCTCCAAGAGGGTCCGTAAAACGAGCCGATTCCAAAATCTACACCCCCAACATTTATATACAACCGCAACAGAGCTCCAGCAACCAACATGGTGGACTATGTGGAGAAATCCGGCGCTCCAGGCCGGGAAGGGAATGTCGGCACTTTCCATTCCCTTCCCAAGGAGCCCACCAGTCAGCGGTGCATGGTGGGTGTTCATCTTTAAGTGGCTTCCTATTCACCAGCTTCCTTGGTTTCACCGTTCCACCTTAAATGCTACAGCTTGTGCAGGAGCCAGAATGTCCTGCAGCACCATTTAAGGTGGAACGGAAAATAAACAAGCTGGAGAACAGGAACTCCAGCTCCCATCTCCTTAACAGCAACCCGGAACAACTTTAATCCCACAGTCTGCACACTTAACTCCAGTTTCCCCAACCTTTCTAGACAATATGGAGCAGTTTTTGACCCTGAAGAGACTGAAGCAGCTCCACCTTAAATAGCATCACCACCCCAACAGCAGCCTGTAAGTAGCAGCCATGCTGTCTGACTGCATCCGTGTGTGCCGGTTGGAGCAGATCATCTTAAACTGAGAGCTCCATAGTGAGGATCAACTTTAATCTACTGTGTGTTGGTGTCCAGATGGAGCCAGTAGCTAGTAAAGCTAACGTTAGCTACTAGCATTAGCTCCACGCTAACTAGCATAGCTAGCTAAATAGTATGAGAGAGAAGCTTATTCACACGGAGGCTCGTTTTATTTAGTCTATTTCCACAAGTTGGTTCTGTATGATCATCACGGGCGGGGTCTCACTGTAAACCAGCCAATCAGAGCAGAGCTCATCTAGTTATTTATGAGCCCACCCAAAAAGGGGGAACCGTATCATAGGGTGTGAATGGGCACGATGTGGAACCACATCTAGGCTCCCACAGCCACATGTAGAACAATTTAGATACTGAATGAACTGAACCGTACCTCCACCATCTTTGTCTGCATCTGGAATATAGCTGCCTGTAACGTGAGCAGCAACTTTGGGCCGAGGAGGAGCGTCTTGGTCTTGGACCACCAAGGAGGGGAGGACTCGGGAGACTTCATCTGGAAAGAGTCCAACTGTTTAGCTTCTCGTGAGTTCTAGACTGGTTAGCGCATGCAAACCCCCCAAAATAGCGTTGCCATGCCTACCTTTCACTGCCGAGGAGATTTCCTTCTGGTATCGATTGGACATCGACTGTTGCAAGGAGAGAAAGATAAACTGAGTGGACACTTTCATGACCTTGGAAATCAGAAAACAGTCCCAGGCTCAAATTAATTTCATATTCCAGCTGGCCAGCCTGCTAAATTCCTCAAGTAATTAAAACAGGGGAAGGTTTCTTAAGCACAAATGGCTTCATTGTGTGCACATCCTGCCCCCCTCCTCTCCGAAGCTGATACCTTTTCAATGAGAAAGTGGAGCTGTTGCGTGACCTGCCAGCAGGGGTCGTCTTTTCCTTCCGCCGCTCCTGCATCCAAGCCTTTAATGGATCTGATGTTGGCGCGCATCAGACAGGACACACTGCTTTTTGAAAACGTCTCATTCATCTGTTAATAATGAGGGGAAAACACATTGATGAACATTAATAACTGAGTTATTGTCTTAAAGGGCAAGTCCACCGCTTTTCAGAATTTCTGGATAACTGTAATACATGTCTCCAGAGCCATTCAGAGTGGTTCGGTGTGAGTTGCTCAGTTCTAGAGAATCTTATTCACTCCAGGACTGTTCACAGTGGTGGAGGTGGTGGTAGTGGTGATGGGAACTGGACGTCCACCTTAAAAATCTCCCTCACTTAACACTGCATGGAATGGTTCTGAATAGACATGGTCGTTTTGTATGACAGTTTTGGCCTATAATGTATTTTAGGTTATATATTTTAATCTATTTATGGTGGAGGGATACATGGCATGCACTTTAAGGCAAAATAGTCCACAAAGAAAACCTTAACAATAATAATAATAATAATAATAATAATAATATTAGACATTCCATTTGAAAAACTGCTTCACTGGTGGTTTATTATAGTGAATTAAAAATCAATATATGTCCTGTAGTTATGAAGACCCCTGGTTCCCATCACTGTCACGGTATATAGCCAGTTTCTCTGCACATGAGCCGCCTCACAAATCAACACCGTATGACTTTCTTTGTGACGCTGTCATTAAATTATGGCCAATTTTTATAAATGCACTGGACGTCCCCTTTAAAATCCACACATTTACAGCCTTAATAGTACAGTTAGTGTCTAGGGTTTAGTCTGCCTGCATAGTTAAAGGACTGACCACTAAACAAAAGTGTGGTTTGTTGTGAAATGCTCTGCCCTGCTCTACAGTGAGAACTGTTCACAGTGGTGGCGAATGGAACCAGACGTCCAGCTCTACCTAAAAGCCCCCTCACAGAAAGCTAATGCACGAAATGCTGAGATATATATGCTGTACGTATGTATAGACTACCTGTGACTTGTTTTACGACACTTTGGGCAGGTTTTTGGCCTTAACCGCACGGCGGAGGGATACATACAGGGTAAACAGTTACGTATACGAGCCTAGAAAACTTTGATCAGGCTGATCACTGTTGCACCACCACCAGCGTTGCACATGTGGGCTCACTGGTGCGTTACCATCCACCACCAGTGAAGTCTCCACAACGAACCCTCATGTCTATGATGGGAGCATGCAGACAGCAGCAGCAGCACGCAGGAATTTCGAAACCTTGGGTGGAACTCCCCTTTCAGCCTGAGCAGCCTGCGCAGCCCGCGCTGGGCGACCTGTTGGAGTGCGTCCAGTCGAGCGAGCGAGCGAGTAAGTGAGTGAGTGAGCAATCGAAGCAAACACAAAGCACAGCGAACTCCATCACCACCCAGCACTCGCGCCCTTCCACCTTTCCAAACTTCAGCCGCGCGCTCGCGCTCGAGCCTGGGCACCCGCGTGTGCGTGCGCGCGCCCTAACGCTTGGTTGCACGGGGCCAAAAAAAAAAAAAGAAAAAAGAAAAGGAGAAGAAGCAGGTCCAACATGGAGCCTTACCGTCGTCAGAACGTTGCTGAAGTATATGAAGGTGACAGCCACCGCGATGGTCTGCAGCAGAATGGCAGCCAGCAGGAGAAGTCCGATGTACTGCATTGTGTGCGAGCTTGTCATGCTGATCCGTGGCGTGCAGTGCAGCAGCGCGAGACAAAAGCTGGAGTTGAATTCCTCCTGCTCACTACATATGAAACACACACACACTTAGACACACTTCGGGGAGGCGGAGCAGGGCTGACTATCAAGGAAACAGTAAGAGGAACATGCAGGCTGCACTTTTTCCCCTCCTCCTCCTCCTCCTCCCTCTCCCTCTCCTCCTCCTCCACCTCATCCAGGCCTCTTTGGCTTCTCTGGACTGCACCAGAACCCCCCCCCCCCCACCTCAACCCCCCACGCACCCCACAACCCCCTTCCCTCCACTTGACATCTGGACCATCACGCCTGTGTACACATATCCTAGCTGTTGATGAAGCCAGGGCCCTTGTTTTCGCCTCCCCGCCTCTGATCCGTGACCATCTCCATTGTGTTTTAACTTGAGGGAGCTGGACAAAATGGAGAGTGTGCACTAACATGGTGTTCATGCTAACATGTGGTTGCAATCTAGGCTCTTAGGAGGTTTCTGGGGAGTATTGTTCTTCAGTGTGGCATTCTGCTGGGGACGGAGGTTCAAGCCATGATTTATTGGGCTTCGTTCTCCCTCGTCAGCCCCGGATGGCGGGTCATGGTGGGCCCCCTTAAAACATGCGCGAAGAGAAGGTGAGCAATCGCATGTTACCTTGCTATACGATTACCGCCTGTGAAACCCCCTTGGCGAGGGCTTTCCAGGCACCCCCTCCCCTCCCAGCTCCCTTTTCTCCTCTGTGTCATTCCACTATTCAAACCATATGGCTTTATTAGGGCCGTCACCGTGATTTGATCTGACGCAGCGAACAGTGCTGCTTCTATATGGAGCCGCTACGCCCCTATTATGCTTAAATACATGGTGACCGATCGTCTGCTGCTCTTTAGTTTCCAACAAAGCATATTGTTCCCAAATCTGGAGTCATGTGGGCCCGGGGTGGCTGGCTTTGGCTTTGGCCTTGTATGGTTGGGCAATACAGCTAAGTTACACTCTTAAAGAGGACGAGGGTTCCTCGAGGGTTCCTGTGTAAATAAACAGCATTAGGACTGATGGAAAATGTGATGTAGGTGGTTCTACATACACTCATCATTAAAAAGAACAGCTGCACCCAGATGGAGGTGTGGGAGTGCGGTGCTGTTGGGAAGAAGGAAGATAAAGGTGACCAGGATCAATAACTGGTGATAAATTTAGACTGATATGATCAATATTTATTGAGCTACACATACAGAAGTCTGTCTCTCAGTATGGCGTCGGGCCGCCGTGTTTGCTAACCCAACACGCCAGGCGTCTCGGTATGGAGCCGTAGAGGTTCCTAATGGTGTCCTGTGATAATCCATCCCATGCAGCTTGAACATCCTCACACAGTTCCTACAGATGGTGCGGTGGAGGTGGAGGGACACCAGGCCTTCTGGACATGTGACAACGGACAGTTCATCGTCTGCCGATGGTGCTGCACTAACAGGATGACTCATGGGGGACACCACTTCTCGCTGGATGTCTGTAGTCGTGGCTGTTGGGTCAGTCAGCTACAGAGGTAAGGCCCATCCTTGCTTTCTTCACATGTGGTCGAGTGTCAAACTTGAATCATTAGCATGTCTCACCATGTCAAACCTACACACCAAATTTCATTCCTACATGTTGATTCTGTCTGGGTGTAGCTATACGACTATTTGTACAACTAGCCTTTGGATGATGTGTAGTGTAAAGTACTATGGGGTAGAGGTGGACCTCCCAGTGAGCATGTTTACATTCTCTGATTAATCTGGTGGTCGTATAAAACGCATACTCTGATTTCTCAGATGGGATTGAGGTCTAGAAATCCAATTAGGGAGCTAGACTGTAGGCCTCTCAGAGCATGGGACCCTTATTCTGATTTCTTTCTGAGTCTTCCCAGGAAATATTAGCGAGCAGCATTCACACAGTGACTAGAATACGGCAACAAAGCACTTCCGGAGTGACCAGAAGCGCCACTTGTCACCAGGCAAGGCAGGCAATTGATTGGGACTCAGTGGGGGCCCCTCAGAGGCTGACAAATTTTAAACTACAGCAACAGCAGTGTACAAAATTTGCAATGATAGTAGGAGAAACCTGACCTTCCTAGGAGGGGCCCACCTGACTACACTCAGTCTCATTGCAGGTGACATACTGGTTGGAGGGCCCCCCTGTGAATTTTGCCTAGGGCCCCAACAGATTCTAGCATTGCAGGCTAAAACTACATGCTTGATGGATGGAAGGATTTAAATATCTTTCATATGATGATTTGTGTCCACTTTTTCTGCTAAAGTGACTCACTGTTTGAGATTAACGTTATGCTTACTGGCTGTTTGCAATACAGAAATCTGATTACTGCCCTTATATGGACCCGGTATTTTCCAGTATCTGATTACCCAAATGCATAGAAAGGTGGAAAACGGACTGTAAAATCAGATTTTCTGCAGTTATTAGATTACTGAGTGGATGTAAACGCACTCGCTCTTTGTGGGGCCAATACCAAACACATATCACCTGTGAGAGAGGTCTCGCAACAACAAAAT
This sequence comes from Prochilodus magdalenae, assembly GCA_024036415.1. Taxonomy (NCBI): domain Eukaryota; kingdom Metazoa; phylum Chordata; class Actinopteri; order Characiformes; family Prochilodontidae; genus Prochilodus; species Prochilodus magdalenae. The sequence goes on along the minus strand of JAMWET010004593.1, from coordinate 38,589 downwards.
ATGGCTCATGAGTTTTATGGCACTGATCAGATCTCAAGGTCCAATAGAGAGCTGGAGTAATATTGGGCAATAATGTGTTTGGGTTGGAAATCAGTTGATATTGATACATGGCTGATCGAATCTCCCTTCTCTTTAGAGGTCTGTAGAACTTAAATCTAATAGGAGATTGATTAGAGTTCATTGTTGGTAAAGGGCTTCAAGACACCTCCAGGTGGAGAACTCTCACCCAGTTAGCATGGAAGTAGCTCAATTTATGCCACATCTTACAATAAATTAAGTCACAACAGAAAAATTGGCAATAACAATGAAATCACACTGTGTTTGAGCCTGTCGTGAAAAATATTCCAAAGTATATAAAGGAATTATTACGTTATCCCCATATCCCAGCTTTCTAAAGCAGGTAGAGCTGCTATATTAGCCTCACTGAGGATCCTCTGTGTTTGCTAACATTAGCATCTGAAGCTAATCCCAGTTTAGTGAATCCTTTACTCTTCAGATGAAAATTAAGTTCAATCAGCGCTATTATACTCCAGTAAGAGCTCCAGAGTGTAAACTAGGATGGTGTGATGATGTTCTGATCCATATGTGTAGAGTTGTTACTCTGTAGAGAGCATTACTACCTCAGGAGACCAGCTAGGAGAAGCTAACGCTGTTAGCGCTTATGCTAGCGACCATGAAACCAGTGTTTCTGCTCATTTTAACACTCAACAGAGAAAAATGAAAGCTGTGTTTGGTTCTACACACAGTTCTGTGTGAATGTAGATGTGTGTGTGTGAGTGTGTGTGTGTGTGTGTGCCTAGAGTAGAGCAGTATATCGGTTCAGTGCAGCTAATAAGCTAGCAAGTTAGCTAGCTAGCTAGTTAGCCTAGTTGAATGCTTTAGACTTGCACAAAATGATCAGAAAAGTCTTAAATCACTATTATAATAGTTTTGTCTCTCGAGCAGGTGGAACATGTACTTTAGAACCGTAAGTTCTGTTCTTGTTTTTGACTGTGTGTATGTGTGGGGGGGGCATCAAGTGAATAGTTCTATGTTGAACTCTGATGGTACAGGTGTGGCGTTATTGATCTGGGAAGAGCTGTTTCTAGTATCCTGGTTAAATAACTCTGGATTTGTCCAAAACACAGCCTCTACTTGTCCTATTAAACAAGGCTAAAAACACTTATCAGCATCATCAGTCTTCAAACCTGTCATGTCTCCCTAATGGACAGAAATCCTAGACGACTTTTTATTGGAATATGAAACTCGGAAAACACACCACTGTAATATGGCCTATGATGCAATGTATTATGATACCGATACCATATCACTCACTCCTAGGCCCACCATGGTAACTCTTACAGGCGCGAGGTCTGACTGGACTCCAGTCTTCCAAGCGGGAGAGATTTTTTTGCCCACTAAGCTCTTTTCCCGGCCTTGTGTCTTTTTTCGCCACATGTGTCACGGCCAGATTAAATCAGCAACCCCTAATAAACAGCAGATGAGGAGAAATGACCAGAGCTCTCAAGGGACAGTGGCTTGGGGACTTCCCGTAAAACACAGGTAGTCAGCACAAAACGGACAGAAGAGAACTAAAGTTCAGCCGCGAAAGATGATGCATCACTGACAGTGCGCTAAAGCGAGTACCCTGCTGGTTAGGATGAATTCAAGCTAATTAAAACAGCCTTTGTTTAGAGTAATCATAGCATTAGGTTTCCTGTGGAAAACCAGATTGGCTGGGATCGTCCTTCATCTTCCCTGTAGTTATGTAAAGATGCATTTGCTGTGACGTAACATATTACAGATTTAGCTGGTTTGTACGTGTGATTTTGGAAATAACAAAATGTTTGTCTGTATTTTTCCTAAAGCTGAAGTAGGAGATGTAGAAACCAGGAAGTTCGGTAGTTCCTCAAAAAATTCCATCGACCCTCCCTCCAAAGACAGTTCTCCAAAACACATGAACTGGTCACAGCAAAGAGCGATGGAGGGAGCTTAGCTAGCTCAAGCTTAGCTAGCATTAGTGTTATCATTGTCACAGCTAGCGTTGGGATTCTTCAGACCACAGTATAGAGTCACTTCGCCAGCCTGCAAGGTGACCTTAGCCGAACTTCACTCCACAATGACAGCCGGACGGCTCGGGATCGCCTGAAAGCCGGAAATCTCCTTGGCATGTGAAGAGGTAGCATTTCCATGTACCTGAACATTACCAGGGCAGGCAGCACCACAGATACAGTGCAGGGACATCCAAGCTTCCAGGCCAGGCAGCCATGTAGCTAGGCTAGAGAGGCCTTACGACCGGTATTAGGCCGGACCATCTTCCCAGTCTTCCGTCCGGCGTGTTCACTTATGAACAATAAAACGTGCCATTGGCTCACGTGCATTTTAAAAGAAAAGCCTTGCATTTCATTGGTTTAACAAGGTCATGTGACATCGCCATCAGCTAACCGCAGGTCAGCCCTCTACATGCTAGTCAGTTTGTAAGCTCCCAAGTCATGAATGTCATCCGTTCCACCCAATTAGATGAGTAAAGCATTGTGGATGAGTTATATAGATTAGATCATGATTTTAATTCTGTTCTAGTATCGTGCCTGGCCCTCCCCCTTTATGATGTCCTCCTTTTTGGGCTTATGAAAATGGCCACCCTACATGTAGCTCCAACATAGCTCAGCTTAGGCGGCCAGCCGAAAGCAACTTTCCCGTCACTTTCCAGACTTCCACCATTGGAAAGCCACACCAGTGTCCATTCTGATTTGACCATCCTGCTTTATCCGACCTCAAAGCCTTGTCTACCCGTCTTTCTTTAGCAGCAGGGTGCTTGGTAGGTAGCTGTGTAACTCTGACTGCCATTCTTGTGAGCCTAGCTTGCTACCATTCAGCAGCTGGACTCCACACATACACAAATGAGTACATGTGTAGAGCAGGAGCATGTGGGCACGTCGTGTTGGAGGTGCTGCTCCTGGTTAGATCATTTAAGGAATAGGGGGCCAATGAAAGGAGCAGTAAACAGCGCGATAGCTGAAGCTCTTGGCGAGCAGCTGTCGACGCCACCGCTGCAAGAGACCACGTTGGGCAGCAAACAGAACAAGTGGCATACATAGAAGCACCTGAGACGCTCTTGGTGAGGAAGGAGAGGAACATGCTCCGTCCCCAGACCGTGATAACTCTAAGGTTCGCTCTAATGAGCTTAGTTCAGAATCCTAAGGTTGGTGATTGATGTAAACTAGGCAGGTTGGAAACAACCCAGTTGGAACCATGCTAACGCTAAACTACACACCAAAACTGGACCCGAAGTGAGTTATGCGTTTGGCTTAATGGGAGATTTGCCTGGACTGGAAGGCTTGTCCAACAGTTGCTGCGAAGGAATGCATTAGCCTGGGTGGAGTACGCTCAGATAGGTCGAATGAAAAGCGAGAGTGAAAATGAAATCATTCTTTCATTTCCCAAGAAGACGAGCCGTCCCTCGGCGCTAGCTGGTTAGTGTACATACTGTACACGGATGGTCCCTCTACTGCATGTAGACAGTTGAGTGTATTAACGGGAACAATGTCCACTGTAAGCTGAAACAAAGTCCTCGAAAGCAAAACAATGGACACCGCAACCCGGCTCGTGCTTTTTTAGAGCCTCCTTTTTCACATTGACTTATTCTCTTTGTCTTTCCAGCTTCGTTCTGACCCCCACCTCCTTTTCCTTCGCTCTCTCGCTCTATCTCAATCAGCCAGCTGTTCTTAACTGCAGGCTCTCTAGGCCGCACTGTTGACATGACCTGCTCCGAATGGCAGGCAACCTAAACAATGCTGCAAACAGGCCGGCGCAGATCTGGCACACAGGCGCAGCGCGGGGAGGAGGAGGAGTAGTGCAAAGAAAAGAAGGGGAGGGGAAAAAAGGAAAAGAAAAACAGGCAGGCGACCAATGGCCGAGCCGGAAACTCAGCATTTTCCAGCAGTAGCGCAGCAGCGCGGGGTTGAGTTTTGGCTCAGCCCGTTTTCGCTGACGCCAGGAAAAACTCCAGCGGACAGAATCACTAACCGATCTGACTGAGGTGGCCTCGCCGAGACGGGAGCAGACTGGTTCAGAGAGTCGTTTACAGTGTGTGATTTGGCCAGGGGTGCCCAAATATTTGCATAAAAGTCTATTCATATTATTATTATAACTTTTATTATTATCAAGCTCCTTATCATATCGCTGCTGTGTCAGCAAAACATTCAATCATTCATCCATTCGTCTTCTAAGCCACTTCATCCTACTGGGTCGTGAGGGCTGCTGAAGCCTATCCCAAGCCTATCCCTCACTGGGTGGAGTGCAGGAGACCCCCTGGACAAGCAGCCAGTCCATCACTGGGCAGAAATTAATATCTTGACAATGATAACTTTAAGTAGTGTGTCGGTGTACGGTAACTCAGTAAGTGTAGTGTGTTAGTGTGCTGTAAGTAGTGTGTTGGTGTACGGTAACTCAGTAAGTGTAATGTGTTAGTGTGCTGTAAGTAGTGTGTTGGTGTACGGTAACTCAGTAAGTGTAATGTGTTAGTGTGCTGTAAGTAGCGTGTTGGTGTACGGTAACTCAGTAAGTGTAATGTGTTAGTGTGCTGTAAGTAGCGTGTTGATGTACAGTAACTCAGTAAGTGTAATGTGTTAGTGTGCTGTAAGTAGTGTGTTGGTGTACAGTAACTCAGTAAGTGTAATGTGTTAGTGTGCTGTAAGTAGCGTGTTGGTGTACGGTAACTCAGTAAGTGTAATGTGTTAGTGTGCTGTAAGTAGTGTGTTGGTGTACGGTAACTCAGTAAGTGTAATGTGTTAGTGTGCTGTAAGTAGTGTGTTGGTGTACGGTAACTCAGTAAGTGTAATGTGTTAGTGTGCTGTAAGTAGTGTGTCGGTGTACAGTAACTCAGTAAGTGTAATGTGTTAGTGTGCTGTAAGTAGTGTGTCGGTGTACGGTAACTCAGTAAGTGTAATGTGTTAGTGTGCTGTAAGTAGCGTGTCGGTGTACAGTAACTCAGTAAGTGTAATGTGTTAGTGTGCTGTAAGTAGTGTGTTGGTGTAGAGTAACTCAGTAAGTGTAATGTGTTAGTGTGCTGTAAGTAGTGTGTTGGTGTACGGTAACTCAGTAAGTGTAATGTGTTAGTGTGCTGTAAGTAGTGTGTCGGTGTACGGTAACTCAGTAAGTGTAATGTGTTAGTGTGCTGTAAGTAGTGTGTCGGTGTAGAGTAACTCAGTAAGTGTAATGTGTTAGTGTGCTGTAAGTAGCGTGTCGGTGTACGGTAACTCGGTAAGTGTAATGTGTTAGTGTGCTGTAAGTAGCGTGTTGGTGTACAGTAACTCAGTAAGTGTAATGCGTTAGTGTGCTGTAAGTAGCGTGTTGGTGTACAGTAACTCGGTAAGTGTAATGCGTTAGTGTGCTGTAAGTAGCGTGTTGGTGTACAGTAACTCGGTAAGTGTAATGCGTTAGTGTGCTGTAAGTAGTGTGTTGGTGTACAGTAACTCAGTAAGTGTAATGTGTTAGTGTGCTGTAAGTAGCGTGTCGATGTACAGTAACTCAGTAAGTGTAATGTGTTAGTGTACTGTAAGTAGTGTGTCGGTGTACGGTAACTCAGTAAGTGTAATGTGTTAGTGTGCTGTAAGTAGCGTGTTGGTGTACGGTAACTCAGTAAGTGTAATGTGTTAGTGTGCTGTAAGTAGCGTGTTGATGTACAGTAACTCAGTAAGTGTAATGTGTTAGTGTGCTGTAAGTAGTGTGTTGGTGTACAGTAAGTCAGTAAGTGTAATGTGTTAGTGTGCTGTAAGTAGCGTGTTGGTGTACGGTAACTCAGTAAGTGTAATGTGTTAGTGTGCTGTAAGTAGCGTGTCGGTGTACAGTAACTCAGTAAGTGTAATGCGGTAGTTGGTGTAAAGTATTCTGACCTGTTGGACAGAGCTTGGTTCTAACTAAAGGAACCGGTTCTCCTTCAGTGTTCTGTGCTGATGATGATGTGAATAGACGTCAGTGTGAGACTAATGAATGAGCTTCTATTAAAGACTGGTGGACTGAGAGACACTAGAGTCTCTTCACCTACACTGAGCTGATGAAGAGTCCTGTTCCAGAAATGATAATAGAACATTAGAGCTGTAATAAACCATGCTCCTGTTACTCTCCATACTTAAGTACATCTGAAGGTACATACTTTAGTACTGGTACTCTCCATACTTAAGTACATCTGAAGGTACATACTTTAGTACTGTTACTCTCCATACTTAAGTACATCTGAAGTACATACTTTAGTACTGTTACTCTCCATACTTCAGTACATCTGAAGGTACATACTTTAGTACTGTTACTCTCCATACTTCAGTACATCTGAAGGTACATACTTTAGTACTGGTACTCTCCATACTTCAGTACATCTGAAGGGACATACTTTAGTACTGTTACTCTCCATACTTAAGTACATCTGAAGGTACATACTTTAGTACTGTTTCTCTCCATACTTAAATACATCTGGAGGTACATACTTTAGTACTGGTACTCTCCATACTTAAGTACATCTGAAGGTACATACTTTAGTACTGTTACTCTCCATACTTAAATACATCTGGAGGTACATACTTTAGTACTGGTACTGGACGTCTAAATGGAAGGAACTTCTACAGAGACTGGAAGAGTATTTTACTTTACCTCTACTGTAACTGAAGTAGAGCGTACAGATAAGGATCTGAGCAGGAAATGTGGGAGTGTGCATCTTTACGGCCTTTCTGGGAAGGGATGTTGTATATGCTGGGTAAATGGGTTGGAAAGACTTACCGGTTTGCCCACAGCCATGTTCATCATGCAACAGAGAGACTGTGACGAAGGCTGAATTCTGGGTTCTCAGCACAGGATGGGTTGTACAAGGATGACTTTGAGACAGGGGAAATCTTCTAACAGACCAGACCTGACAGAGCGGTGGCTTTACTGAGAGAAGGTGCCTGTTAGGGAAGCATGTATAGCTGGAATGTCGGGTCAGTGCGGAAGAGATTTGCGGTGTAATGTGTCATTGGATGTTTAGCATGAAGGCACTTTCTTCATACCTGCATTCCTGATTGCATGAGGGTCTAATTGTTTGATTTGTTGTCTGAACCTGTGCTACTGTCCAAATAAATAAATAAATAAATAATAATAGCAATAATAACAATATAATCATAATAAATATTATTGTTATGACAAGTATTACTACTACTACTACTACTACTACTACTAATAATAATAATAAACACCTTCTTATACTTTTCCGATGCTTGGTTTTAGACAGCGGTGATACACTGAATGCATATGGGGCATATGTATGACCCCATGTGCTGACACTGCATGAAAGCATGTGTGTGTGTGTGCGTGTGCGTGTGTGTGTGGGAACATGGGGGAGTTCCTCTAACCCGGGAGACAGCTTGAGCCTAGCACTAAAATCACTGGCTTAATGGTTTGTGTCATAGAGTAGATCCTCCCTTCCACTCCATCTTTCTGCTTTACGGCGCTGACCAGAACACGGTCAGGGTGTCTAGTTCTCCATCACAAAGAGCACTGTGTAAGCAAACCGGGCTTCACAAGTGTCTACATGTCCAAACACAATATATATAAAAGAGGAAACTAACTTTCAGTAAACGTCTAAAGCCCTCTTTGGCATACGCCGCGGTGACTAATCAGCAGTCAGCGTTGGACGAAGTACACAAAGGATGTAGCTGAGTTAAAGCACAAAGCGCTTTTGAGTAAAAAGAACAACTCCAGGTCTAGACCAGTTGGGACGCTGTTGGCAGTTGGTGTCTCTGGTCAATTAGGTGACTTGATAGTTAGCTAGGTTAGGCAGCATGCTAACCGTCCAGTAGAGCTAGCCATGAATGCAAGCAGTTAGGTATGTGCTTTCAAAACTTCCAGGGATACATTACGTTCATGATTTTAGATCCTTTAGTCAAACAAACAACGATAAACGAGTCGTACTCCGATACCAGCAGTGCAATAACAACATGCCTGAAGATTATATTTAATAATGCACTGATCCGTCAAAACGTCTGATACTACAGTCAACTTCTCCCGCACTGTTATCCAATAACAGTTCAATTCTACAATGCAGTCGGCCAATCACAGTAAACCTCTTCTACAATGCAGTCAGCCAATCACAGTAAACCTCTACTACAATGCAGTCAGCCAATCACAGTAAACCTCTACTACAATGCAGTCAGCCAATCACAGTTAACCTATTCTACAATGCAGTCGGCCAATCACAGTAAACCTCTTCTACAATGCAGTCAGCCAATCACAGTAAACCTCTTCTACAATGCAGTCGGCCAATCACAGTTAACCTCTTCTACAATGCAGTCGGCCAATCGCAGTAAACCTCTTCTACAATGCAGTCGGCCAATCGCAGTAAACCTCTTCTACAATGCAGTCGGCCAATCACAGTAAACCTCTTCTACAATGCAGTCGGCCAATCACAGTAAACCTATTCTACAATGCAGTCGGCCAATCACAGTAAACCTATTCTACAATGCAGTCGGCCAATCACAGTAAACCTATTCTACAATGCAGTCGGCCAATCGCAGTAAACCTCTTCTACAATGCAGTCGGCCAATCGCAGTAAACCTATTCTACAATGCAGTCGGCCAATCGCAGTAAACCTATTCTACAATGCAGTCGGCCAATCGCAGTAAACCTATTCTACAATGCAGTCGGCCAATCACAGTAAACCTATTCTACAATGCAGTCGGCCAATCACAGTAAACCTATTCTACAGTGCAGTCGGCCAATCACAGTAAACCTATTCTACAGTGCAGTCGGCCAATCACAGTAAACCTATTCTACAGTGCAGTCGGCCAATCACAGTAAACCTATTCTAATATGCAGTCGGCCAATCACAGTAAACCTCTTCTACAATGCAGTCGGCCAATCACAGTAAACCTATTCTAATATGCAGTCGGCCAATCACAGTAAACCTCTTCTACAATGCAATCGGCCAATCACTGTAAACCTCTTCTACAATGCAGTCGGCCAATCACAGTAAACCTCTTCTACAATGCAGTTGGCCAATCACAGTAAACTCCCATTACACTGTTAGCTGTTTACAGTAAATTCCTCCTACACCGTTGGCCAATCACAGTAACCCCCTCCTACACTGTCAGTCAATCATAGTAAACTCCTCCTACACTCTCAGCCAATCACAGTAAACTCTTCCTACACTGTCAGTCAATTATAGTAAACCCCTCCTACACTCTCAGCCAGTCACAGTAAACGTCCCGACAATGCGAGTGGCCTCGAACACACCCACATAAGACACACTTGGGCTGACTTGTTGCCTGCTAGTGTGAAAGTAGGGTCCACGCTTCTAGTGACGAACCAGCAGAGTTCAAACACACGCAGGAGGATTCTATGGAGTAATGCATATGGACAGACATACGGTGGTTTACATAAATCATTAGACCTTCCAGGAAAGCCTAGAAAGCCCTGAAGGTACACATATGCATTTACCATATATATCGGGTGGAACACGTATGACCCCTGGCTGGACCCCATGGGCTGACAATGAGTAAAACATGCAAGCACGTACGTGTGTGCGCGTCTGGCTGCTCCGGGATCGGTGCGTCACGCTTGGAGACTCGTGTCCTGACAGATTTTACAGCAGGTAGACTGCGACTGAGGAGAATCGGGCTTTTGTCAGATCAACAGTCTGAGTGCTCATGTTGCAACACTGACCCTGGAACAGCGAGTTAATGAGGCTGACATTATCATATCTGCTGTGGGGAGACATCGTGAGCGTATGGTGAGTTCTGGAGCCTTGACTCAATGCCTCATTGCACTTGGGGAATCAAGAATTTTGGCTGCAGAGGAGGCCCCCAACTTGGAGAGGCCCTGCTTTATTACAAGGAGGGGAAGAAAGAAAGATAGAAAGGCTTTTGGAGTCAGGAGGCAGAAGGCCCCACGAGAGGGAGAAGGAGTTGAGGAGGAAAAGAAAGTGAGAACATGTTTGATGGAGGAGGAATGTAAGCACAAGAGAGAGAAAGAGAAACTGCTGTTATACCTTTCACCTGGATAATCTCTGAAGCCATGCACGGCGAGAGCTTAGCGGTCAGATTTAGACTGTGCCGTGTGCAGAGTGTATGCGGTGCTGTGCAGTGTTCAAAGTGGCGCTGTGCTTTATGATTAACGTTCCATTCTCATTTTTAAATCAGAGTAACGGCATCCAGGGCATCAATACGGACAGAGGTATCGGCCTGTCACTTACTCAGCATCAGCCAATCACAGTAAACCTCTCCTGCACTGTCAGCCAATCACAGTAAACCTCTCCAGCACTGTCAGCCAATCACAGTAAACCTCTCCAGCACTGTCAGCCAATCACAGTAAACCTCTCCTGCACTGTCAGCCAGTCACAGTAAACCTCAACAGCACTGTCAGCCAATCACAGTAAACCTCAACAGCACTGTCAGCCAATCACAGTAAACCTCTACAGCACTGTCAGCCAGTCACAGTAAAGCTCTTCTGCACTGTCAGCCAATCACAGTAAACCTCTCCAGCACTGTCAGCCAGTCACAGTAAACCTCTCCAGCACTGTCAGCCAATCACAGTAAACCTCTCCTGCACTGTCAGCCAATCACAGTAAACCTCTTCAGCACTGTCAGCCAATCACAGTAAACCTCTCCTGCACTGTCAGCCAGTCACAGTAAAGCTCTCCTGCACTGGAGCCAGGAATGTAAGCACTGTCCTGTCAGAGAGTCAAGAGTAAACCTCTCCTGCACTGTCACCCAATCACAGTAAAGCTCTCCAGCACTGTCAGCCAATCACAGTAAACATCTCCAGCACCGTCAGCCAATCACAGTAAACCTCTACAGCACTGTCAGTCAGTCACAGTAAAGCTCTTCTGCACTGTCAGCCAATCACAGTAAACCTCTCCAGCACTGTCAGCCAATCACAGTAAACCTCTCCTGCCCTGTCAGCCAATCACAGTAAACCTCTTCAGCACTGTCAGCCAATCACAGTAAACCTCTCCTGCACTGTCAGCCAGTCACAGTAAAGCTCTCCTGCACTGTCAGCCAATCACAGTAAACCTCTCCTGCACTGTCAGCCAATCACAGTAAACCTCTCCTGCACTGTCAGCCAATCACAGTAAACCTCTCCAGCACTGTCAGCCAATCACAGTAAACCTCTCCAGCACTGTCAGCCAATCACAGTAAACCTCTCCTACACCCTCGATCGCAGTAAACTCCTCCGACACCCTCAATCACAGTAAACTCCTCCGACACCCTTAATCACAGTAAACTCCTCCTACGCCCTCGATCACAGTAAACTCCTCCTACACCCTCGATCACAGTAAACTCCTCCGACACCCTTAATCACAGTAAACTCCCCCTACACCCTTAATCACAGTAAACTCCCCCTACACCCTTAATCACAGTAAACTCCTCCTACACCCTTAATCACAGTAAACTCCCCCTACACCCTTAATCACAGTAAACTCCCCCTACACCCTTAATCACAGTAAACTCCCCCTACACCCTTAATCACAGTAAACTCCTCCTACACCCATAATCACAGTAAACTCCCCCAGCACCCTTAATCACAGTAAACTCCTCCTACACCCTTTAATCACAGTAAAACTCCCCCACACCCTTAATCACAGTAAACTCCCCCTACACCCTTAATCACAGTAAACTCCTCCTACACCCTTAATCACAGTAAACTCCCCCTACACCCTTAATCACAGTAAACTCCCCCTACACCCTTAATCACAGTAAACTCCTCCTACACCCTTAATCACAGTAAACTCCCCCTACACCCTTAATCACAGTAAACTCCTCCTACACCCTTAATCACAGTAAACTCCTCCTACACCCTTAATCACAGTAAACTCCTCCTACACCCTTAATCACAGTAAACTCCTCCTACACCTTCAATCACAGTAAACTCCTCCTACACCCTTAATCACAGTAAACTCCTCCTACACCCTTAATCACAGTAAACTCCCCCTACACCCTTAATCACAGTAAACTCCCCATACACCCTTAATCACAGTAAACTCCTCCTACACTGTTAATCACAGTAAACTCCTCTTACACCGTTTATCACAGCAAACTCCTCCTACACTGTTAATCACAGTAAACTCCTCTTACACCGTTAATCACAGCAAACTCCTCCTACACTGTAATCACAGTAAACTCCCCCTACACCCTTAATCACAGTAAACTCCCCCTACACCCTTAATCACAGTAAACTCCTCCTACACCCTTAATCACAGTAAACTCCCCCTACACCCTTAATCACAGTAAACTCCTCCTACACCCTTAATCACAGTAAACTCCCCCTACACCCTTAATCACAGTAAACTCCCCCTACACCCTTAATCACAGTAAACTCCCCCTACACCCTTAATCACAGTAAACTCCTCCTACACCGTCGATCACAGTAAACTCCTCCTACACCGTCGATCACAGTAAACTCCTCCTACACCGCCAATCACAGTAAACTCCCCCTACACCGTCAACCACAGTAAACTCCTCCTACACTGTCAATCACAGTAAACTCCTCCTACACTGTCAATCACAGTAAACTCCTCCTACACCGTCAATCGCAGTAAACTCCTCCTACACCGCCGATTATAGTGAACCCCTCCTACACCATCAATCACACTAAACTCCTCCTACACCGCCGATTACAGTGAACTCCTCCTACACTGTCAATCACAGTAAACTCCTCCTACACCCTCGATCACAGTAAACTCCTCCTACACTGTCAGTCATGTTCTGGTGCATCTTTTGACCAGCTGAACTGGGTGGTTGTTATGATGGTGGGTACTACAGCAGATGAAGAAGATAAAGGTAAAGGTTCCTCACCAGAGAACCCAAGGCCCAGGGGAAGTTTGAGATACTGGAAGTTGGTTCTAGATGTTTACCGCAGTGCACAAATTCACCAGTGCCTTCGGAAACTCAGTGTCCAACCAGAGACAGTGCTGTAACGGGTTCATGAATGTGTGATGGACACGGCTGGTGTTTAGGACAGCCTGTGAACGAGGACAGGAACCAGACAGGCCGAATGAAATCACCTGACCTTCCGAGCCTTTATTACTCCTTAATAGACGTGTTTAGAGCCAGCAGCCATAAAATACAGGTGCACTGCGATGCCCTGTGCTCCTGCCATGTGGCACGGTGGTGCGAGGGCTCTGGCTGAGTCTTCTGAAGAGGTGGGATGATTAATGGTGAATAATGTTAACAGTGGGGTTCCCTATCTACTGATCTGGACACAGGCGGCCATAGGAATGAAGTTCCTCCAGTAAACAGTAGACTGAGCAGCTGCTGGACTGAGGGACCGTTTGGCCAGGAGTGTCTGTAGTAATGGAGATATGTACTTTGACCACCTCACCCTCTGAACAAACAACGCAGGGCACCAGGTCCAGCGAACACTTCTCACTGCTGGGCTTTCTGGCTGGACCTGTAGTCTAATAAAACAGCGCCCTGCACCACCTAGCCCTTTAACCCCAGGCTGGAAACCACTGCTCTCACGGTGCTGGCTAACCTACTGCAGACTAGATCTGAGGAGTTCAGACTGTTTGACAGAAGGAGGAGAGTTGGGAGATGATTGTGATTGGCTGAGGGCCTGTTGATAATCCTTGGTGTCCTGTTTACTGGAAGTCATAGAGAATCATAAAGACCATCTGCAGGACTTTATTATACTGTATAACTGTAAAACAACCGCATCGAGAAGGAGGAGGAGGAGGAGGAGAAGGAGCAGATTAGGAAGATGAAGGAAGAGGAGAAGCAGGAGAAGGAGAAGAAAAAGAGGAGAAAAGGGAATCAAAGGAGATGATGAAGAAAAGAGGAGGAAGAAAAAGAAAGAGGGGGAGTAGAAGGAGAAGTAGTAGAAGGAAAATTGAGAAATAAAATAGAAGAAGGAGAAGGTGAAAAAGAAAATGGAGAGGGGGAGGAGAAGGAGGAGAAGATGGAGGAGAAAGTGAAAAAGGAGAAGGAGGAGGAGGTGATGAAAGAGAAGGAAAAGAATAGAAATAGACGAAGAAGGAGGAGAAAATGGATAAAGAGGAGAATAAGGGGAAGGAAAAGAAGGACAAGAAGGAGGAGGAGGAAGAGTACTAGTGGAAGTAGAAGGAGAAGAAAAAGGAGAAAAAAGAGAAGGAGCAAAAAGAACACAGGAGATGTCAAAGAAGAAGAAAAATGGAGGAAGAAAAGGAAAGGGGGAGGAGAAGTAGAATGAAAGGAGAAAGAATGAGAAATAAACTAGAAGAAGAAAATGGAGAAGAGGATGAGAAGGAGGAGAAGACTGAGGAGAAAGTGAAAAAGGAGAAGGTGAAGAAAGAGAAAGAAAAGGAAAAGAACAGAAGTAAAGGAAGAAGAAGGAGAAAAAGGATAAAGAGGAGAATAATGGGAAGGAAAAGAAGGAGAAGAAGGAGGAGGAAGAAGAGTACAAGTGGAAGTAGAAGGAGAAGAAAGAAAAAAGAGAAGGAGCAAAAAGAACAAAGGAGATGATGAAGAAGAAGAAAATAGGAAAAAGGGGGAGGAGAAAGAAGAAGTAGAAGGAAAGGAGGAAGAATGAGAAATAAAATAGAAAAAGGAGAAGGGGATTAAAATAAGGGGAAAAGGAGAGGAGGAAGAAGATGGAGGATATGCAGGAAAAAGGGAAAAAGGAGAAGGAGGAAAAACAGAAGGAGAAAAAGACAAACAAGAACAGGGTGAAGAAGAGGAAGGAGAAAAGGAGAAGAATAATGAGCAGGAAAGGGAGGAGGAGAAGTAGAAGATGTAGAAGAGAGAGGAGAAGGAGGAGTAGGAGGAGAAGAAGGAGGAGGAGGAGGAGAAGCTGTACTGTGATGTAAGGGTAGTGAGAGAGCTGTGGTGAGGTGTGTGTTAGAGTGGGCTCTGAGCTGGACGCTCCAGTAGAAGCTGGACTGAGCTCCAGCAGAGTAACTGAAACAGCCCCTCCGTGGTTCCTGTACTGCTGGTCCGTACCTGCAGGTCTGAGATCATGAACGGACAGACGATCAGGAGCTTTAAAAACCAGCAGGAGAACTTTAACCTCCCCCCAGGAGTGAGTCCAGGTTCTACACGGGGGGCTATGAGCTTCACCGCGGCGCTCTGAGCTGGAACAGCCCGTCGGAACATGCCGAGTTGAAAAGTTAGATGTCCCCAAACTTTTGAGTGGCGGTGCATGATTTCACTCGTGACCCTGAGCCGCGTTTGAAAGGGGAGATTCCCAGCCTTCCTGCTCAGCCCCAAACCAGCGGCTCCACATTGATCACAGTGTCACCGTGCGGGTGGAAGGCCTCCCTCGGGAACGCCCAGGGGTTTTTCCTTACTGATGATGTGGTGCTGCGATGACCCGCCGCTGTTATGAATCTGTCTTTTTATATGGTAGCCTGGGGTCCATCAGATCTCCACCAGAGACTGCGAAAAGCATGCGCTGTGAAGGAGGGAAAACTCCCCGCCCTCCCGCTGATCTGAGCAGATAAATATGCGCTGCAGATAGCTGCCTCCTTGTTTTTTCAGGATTGGCTATCTTTCCCTATTTGGGCGGAAAGACAGCCGAAAGCCAAGTGGTCATCCTCGGGTGGGGAGTGATTGATGGACTCCAAGTTAGCGGCGCTGCCTCACAAATCACAGCGGTCGGAGAGGCGGGCGGCTGAACCGCGAACAAGACAGGATGTGTTTAACGCGGGACTGTTCCTTACAGGACTCCTCCAGCTTCTCACCACGCAGGCCTGGGAGTCGGGAAGCGGCTCCGACTTTCCTAGTGCGGAGCAGAGACTCCAGGACAACGTGCAGCACTCACCAGTCCTTCATTAGTTCTGCTCCTGGAGATTCTCCCGCTGTGTTACTGCAGCTGTTTAATGATCTCCATCTGATCCCTCCATCCAAATTACTGATGAACTGAATCAGATGTGTTCAATTAGGAGCTGTGTCGTTAATCAGTGTCTGAAAACTTTCTGGCCTTTCCTCGCGCTCTGTAAAAGTGCTGAAGTCTGAACGCACTCCAGTCCAATTCCATGTTGTTGTTGATGCAGCCTCTACAGAAAACATGCTGTACTACACTTGGGACGGAAAACAGGAAATATTGGATCTGCTATACCTCGCATGAGCCCCTCTTCGTGCCCCCCCACCCGTATTCTACGTTCTGCAGGTGGTCAGGGATTAGCATCAAAGCTGGAGAAGCTGGTTCACATTATATCGTTTCTGGAAGTAGCTGTTTCCTCCTGACGGCAATCAGTAAACCAAATGCTCCGACAATAAAAACACAGTAACATATAAACATCAATAAAAAGATATATATAAATCATTATCTGGGAGAGACGCAGGACTGTAAACCGTCCCCACACCCTGCAGGATCAAGCAGACTGTTTTTGTTTTTGTCTTTTAAGATTGAAATATGTAAATGAGCCCTGTTCTGATTGGATATGAACTGTAGGGACAGTGAAGGACTGTCTGAACTGTAGGGTTATTGTATAGGCTGTACAGAGGGTAGGGACTCTGGGGAGAGTGTGGTCTGTAAGGACTGTAAGGGGACTCTATGGACTGTAAGGACCTTAGGGATTGTATGGGCTTTATGGACTGGAGTAGCTGTCCAGGCTGTAGGGACTATAAGGGGACTATATGGACTGCATGGTTTGTATTCACTATAGGGACTGTGGGTGGACTATATGGGCTGTATGGACTGTATTTACTGTAGGGTGACTGTATAGACTGTTGGGGGACTGTATAGACTGTATTTACTGTAGGGGACTGTAGGGACTGTTGGGGGACTGTATAGACTGTATTTACTGTAGGGGGACTGTATGGACTGTTAGGGGACTGTATGGACTGTATTTACTGTAGGGGACTGTAGGGACTGTTGGGGGACTGTATAGACTGTATTTACTGTAGGGGGACTGTATGGACTGTTGGGGGACTGTATAGACTGTACTCACTGTAGGGGGACTGTATAGACTGTATTTACTGTAGGGGACTGTAGGGACTGTTGGGGGACTGTATAGACTGTATTTACTGTAGGGGGACTGTATGGACTGTTAGGGGACTGTATGGACTGTATTTACTGTAGGGGACTGTAGGGACTGTTGGGGGACTGTATAGACTGTATTTACTGTAGGGGGACTGTATGGACTGTTGGGGGACTGTATAGACTGTACTCACTGTAGGGGGACTGTATAGACTGTATTTACTGTAGGGGGACTGTATGGACTGTTAGGGGACTGTATAGACTGTATTTACTGTAGGGGGACTGTATGGACTGTTGGGGGACTGTATGGACTGTTAGGGGACTGTATTTACTGTAGGGGGACTGTATGGATTGTTAGGGGACTTTATAGACTGTATTTACTGTAGGGGACTGTATGGACTGTTGGGGGACTGTATAGACTGTACTCACTGTAGGGGGACTGTATGGACTGTTAGGGGACTGTATAGACTGTATTTACTGTAGGGGGACTGTATGGACTGTTGGGGGACTGTATGGACTGTTAGGGGACTGTATTTACTGTAGGGGGACTGTATGGATTGTTAGGGGACTTTATAGACTGTATTTACTGTAGGGGACTGTATGGACTGTTGGGGGACTGTATAGACTGTATTTACTGTAGGGGACTGTAGGGACTGTTGGGGGAGTGTATGGACTGTATTTACTGTAGGGGGACTGTATGGACTGTTAGGGGACTGTATAGACTGTATTTACTGTAGGGGGACTGTATAGACTGTTGGGGGACTGTATAGACTATTTACTGTAGGGTGACTGTATGGACTGTTGGGGGACTGTATAGACTGTATTTGCTGAAGGGGACTGTATAGACTGTTGGGGGAGTGTATGGACTGTATTTACTGTAGGGGGACTGTATGGACTGTTGGGGGAGTGTATGGACTGTATTTACTGTAGGGGGACTGTATGGACTGTTGGGGGACTGTATAGACTGTATTTGCTGAAATGGACTGTATAGACTGTTGGGGGAGTGTATGGACTGTATTTACTTTAGGGGGACTGTATGGACTGTTGGGGGACTGTATGGACTGTATTTACTGTAGGGGGACTGTATGGACTGTTGGGGGACTGTATGGACTGTATTTACTGTTGGGGGACTGTGTGGACTGTTGGGGGAGTGTATGGACTGTATTTAATGTAGGGGGACTGTGTGGACTGTTGGGGGACTGTATGGACTGTATTTACTGTAGGGGGACTGTATAGACTGTTGGGGGACTGTATGGACTGTTGGGGGAGTGTATAGACTGTATTTACTGTAGGGGGACTGTATGGACTGTTGGGGGAGTGTATGGACTGTTGGGGGACTGCATGGACTGTATATACTGTAGGGGGACTGCATAGACTGTATTTACTTTAGGGGGACTGTATAGACTGTATTTACTGTAGGGGGACTGTATAGACTGTATTTACTGTAGGGGGACTGTATGGACTGTATTTACTGTAGGGGGACTGTTGGGGGACTGTAGGGACTGCATGCACTAGAGGAACTGTAGGGAAACTGGTTGGGCTGTATGGATGGCAGGTGGACTGTGGACTGTAGGGGGACTGTGTAGTCTGTATTTACTGTAGGGGGACTGTATGGACTGTTGGGGTAGTGTATGGACTGTATTTACTGTAGGGGGACTGTATAGTCTGTCTGGACTGTAAGGTCTGTAGGGACTGCTTGGTCTGTATGCACTATAGGGACTGTAGTGAACCTGTTTGGGCTGTATCCACGGTAGAGGGACTGTATGGACTGTTGGAGGACTGCATGGACTGTATTTACTGTAGGGGGACTGCATAGACTGTATTTACTTTAGGGGGACTGTATGGACTGTTGGAGGACTGCATGGACTATATTTGCCTGTATGGACAATAGGGACTTTTGAGGTGCTATATGGTCTGTATGCACTATAGGGACTGTAGGGAAACTGTTTGGACTATATGAATGGCAGGGGGACTGTATGGACTGTAGGGGGACTGTGTAGTCCGTATTTACTGTAGGGGGACTGTGTAGTCCGTATTTACTGTAGGGGGACTGTATGGACAGTGGGAACTTTTGAGGTGTTATATGGACTGTATTTATGGAAGGGAGCGTCAGGAGACTATAAACTGAGCTGTACGTTTTAAACCCTGTATATAATAAAACTGCTGAACATTCGTTTTGTGCCATGCTTTTGGTCATACACTTTACGATATCATGCATCTCTTACCATGGAGACACGTTCCATGCTGTCGAACGGCTGATTTGCAGCCCAGTGAAGCGATGAAAAATGCAGTTGAACAATAACCCGAAGGCTAACATGAGCGTTTGAAGAACCATGTTTTAGGAGGAAGTTAAGCCAATAACTCTAACATAATCTTTTTTGTTCTTTCAGGAAACTCCCTAATAAATCGAGCGTGAGGCTCTTGAAGAAAAGCGGCGATTCAGCAGTGCGCGTGAGTCAGGCTCTGCTGGAGTGGCCAGCTGTGCTGTGTGTCATCTGAGCGCAGCGGTTCGTTAAAGGGCCCATATCAAGGAAAACCAGTCTTCCTTTGTTGTCTGAAATTCAGATCTGATGTAGTACTAAACCATCCATACGGTTCCGATACAGAGTCTACGCTGGGACAGCAGCATGTTTTGAATTAATAGTTTTTGCGACATCACAGACATTCACATCTACCAGCATGTTCAGCAGTTTACTCCTATCTATTAAAGCTACACAGTCGAGTCACATTATTATGACCACTTCCTGCTTTCGGCAGCGGCAGGATATAGCCGACAACCTACCAGGACCTTACTGGGTCACACCAAGCCTGTCAAGCTGCTGTCCGTGCTGCAAACAGCAGTTACTCTGAATATTAGGTGGTCATAATAATGTGACTCGACCACTGGTGAAAAAGCTGAGAAGCCGTTTACTGCCATTGTGAATTTAACCATGACCGTCTTCACTGCTGCCTGTCTCCCACACTGCCACTGCCATAAGCGTGGTCTTCTGGCAAGAATGGGGTGAAATGTGAAGCCGATGTGCCAGATGGATCAGCTGTTGGGTCAAAGTGAAATTACAGTCTATGGTGTTTTTGACCAATGGGATGATGGTCAGGTGTGAGTGGCCACCCTGTTTCATTTAAAGAACCGCCATCTATCAAAGTCTGATCTTCACAACACATGTTTGTGAGAGTGTATTATGCATACTGTATACTGCAATCCAGTATAAGAACCAGATCCCAT
Source organism: Prochilodus magdalenae (assembly GCA_024036415.1). Taxonomy (NCBI): domain Eukaryota; kingdom Metazoa; phylum Chordata; class Actinopteri; order Characiformes; family Prochilodontidae; genus Prochilodus; species Prochilodus magdalenae. Next base: position 18,467 of record JAMWET010004593.1, on the reverse strand, counting down.
CTGTGAAACATGGCGGTGGTAGTATCATTGGTTCAGGCCTGTTGTGCTGCATCTGGACCAGGATGGCTTAATGGTATCCCTCAGTTTTGCTACATAGAAGACACTGATTTATGGGTATGTGCATGCACAGTTAAAAAGTTGGTTTCTTAAGGTTTCTATAGCAACGAAAACAGGTCTATATAGAACCCTAAACACTGAAAGAACCTAAAGACCCTATGGTGCTACATGGAACCCATTTTATTCCAGATAGGACCCTCTACAGCATCGATCTGATAAACCCCTTTATGATGCAAAGAAGTTTTAATCATGCACAAGGTTCTTTTGAGCCTTTATGGTTCTATGTAGAAGCATTGTCCTTGCTGGAGAACCCTTGAAGAAGCGTCCTTTAAAAGCGTGTACATCAGTCCTGAGCATGCAGCTGAAAAGAGGTCAGGGTAAAATGAACTGGGACCCTTCTTTCGGCTCATGGACCCTCATGAGCGAACCTCAGGGTGGATAAACATGAAAGTGTGGGATAGGGGTTCTTTAACGTTCCACACAAACAAAGCTCTTTCTTACTTCTTCTCTGCACCAAGACAAACTTGGCTCTGCCGCCTTAAAGTCAGGAAGTAATGAACAATGTGAACCTTAGTCGAAAGATAACATTCTTTGGCGGGCTAGGTATGTGAACTTTCACATTCATACCGGGTTCCCTTCGGTTCTGTTTGCCTTTGAAATAATGAGAGGGCTCTCTTTCTTTCTCTTTTCTTTTTTTTTCTTCCCGGGATTAATAATTAGCCCCCGAGTTTCTGTGCAGACCATGAGAACCCGGGCGACTCAAAAGCGCTCTCCGGCATGACGAGGCCTTCCTGAGGGGACCGTATAGCTCACACTAGAAAGCTGACAGTTAAGGCAAGGCTCAGTATCAGGTTCTGTAGCTGCTGGGGAAATAGGCGACTTCTCATCCTCTTCTCTCTGCGGTTTGGTGGGGGGAGCGGGGGATCAGGTTTGGTCATGTGACCGCCTCGGTATATTGGTGCTTGTACATAAGCACGAACGACTTTCGCACAAGGGCTGTTTCCCTGTCGGGGCACGAGAAGCAACAAGTTATTCCGGTTTGCAAGACATGCTGAGCTGAGCCTGCAGGCTGCAGGAGTCCTCTCAAGCTGGATCCCAGTAAAGGGCACGGCACAGGGTCATGAAACGGAGACTTCCGAACACACATGGTGCACTGGATGCTATGTAGAGAGTCAGGCAGCTCACGACTAAGGAGCAGTGCCTTGACATGACCCTCGATATCTGGGAATGAAAACTAACCAGCATTCCTTGACCTACAGTGGTGCTTTAATGTTTGTGTAACCCTTGGGAATTTCCTATATTCCTGCAGAAATATGACCTCAAACATAAACAGATTTCCACAGGCAGATAAAGAGAAGCCAATTCAACAAACGAGGCAGGAATATAACAGTGGGTCATCTGGTCGTCCTGGAGAATCATCCGGTGTTTCAGATCTGTGGTTGGCAAACGAACATGAACCTCTAGGAATAGCAGTTCATTCGAGGGTGAAGTTACAGTCTATGGTGTTTCGACCAATGGGGTGATGGTTTTATTTAAAGAACCGGCATCTATCAAAGTCTGATCTTCACAACACAGGTTTGTGGAAGTGTATCATGGCACCAATAGATGAGAAAGGACAACAGTGGAATCTAGCTTAACCCATCTGTGATACATGGCGGTGGTAGTATGAGAGTTTAGGGCCTGTTCTCCTGCAGGGCCGTTTGATGGAACACTTTTTCAGATATACCAGTGAATTCTGAAAAGACAACATCAGGACATCTGTCTGAGAACTGTATCTCAGGAGAACATGGGTCATACCCTGCTGCAAGATAATGCTCCTAACCACACAGTCGTTCTACCAAAGAACAGTTAAAGAAGAATCAAGTTAATGTTCTGGAACGGCCAAGTCTAGGTCCTGACCTTAATCCAGTTGTGGAATGTTGTGGAGGACCTGAGGGTAGCACTTCATGTAAGGAAGCCCACCAACATCCCAGAGTTGGCGCTGTTCTGTACGGAGGGAAGAATGGGGTGAAATTCGAAGCTGATGTGCCAGATGGATCAGCTGTTGGGTCATGGTGAAATTACAGTCTATGGTGTTTTCAACCAATTGGATGATGGTCAGGTGTAAGTGGCCACCCTGTTTCATTTAAGGAACCGGCATCTATCAAAGTCCGATCCTAACAACAAGTTTGTGAGAGCGTATTATGGCAGCAACAGAGGAAAAAGGACAACAGTGCAATCTAGTATAAGAACCAGATCCCATCTGTGAAACATGGCGGTGGTAGTATCATTGGTTCAGGCCCGTTTTGCTGCAACTGCATGCACCAGCATGGCTTAATTAAACACTGGAATGGACCAAAATTCTGCCAACTCACCATTTTGCCACTCACAGATGTTAAACACTGAAACGTTTTATCAAAAAATAAACAACCAAGTCTGATATTTCTGTTTGTTTAATTAGGTTCTCGTTATCTACTTTTAAAACCTTAAAATTGGTTTTAGGACAAACGGACGCCCAAATACAAACCACGAAGGTGTTTACAAACGTTCAGGTACATAGTACGCTACATACAGAGATAGGAATCATTGGTGATTCCGGGATGTGCTGACAAGACGCCTCAAAAGAAGCCAAAAAAAGATGCTGATTAAAAATTTAAAATAAGAAAAATTAAATAGAAAATTAAATTAAATTAAATTCCTTTACAACACGTTTGTGGGAGTGTATTATGGAACCAGCAAAGGAGAAAGGGAAACACTGCAATCCAGCATAAGAGCTTTATCGCCTCTGTGAAATATGGCGGTGGTAGTATCATTGGTTCGGGCCTGTTTATCGGCATTTAGGCCGCGATGGCTTAATGAAACACTGGAATGGGCTAAAATTCTGCCAAGCCGATGGACCAGGTGGCTCAACTGTTACTGGAAATGCTGTTATTACTGAGGTTGACATACATTTGCCACCTGTGGAAATGAAATACTGGACCATTTTCTTCACTAAATAAATGACCACATATAATATTTCTCTCTCATATGTTTAATCAGGTTCTCTTTATTTTCTTTTAGGACCTTAAATATGGTTTGTGCACAAACATACGCCCAAATGCAGACAATCCCGAAGGTGTTTACAAACGTTCAGGCACCGCTGTACATAGTGCACTACATACAGAGATAGGAATCACTGGAGATTCCGAGATGTGCCGACAAGACTCTTCGAAAGAAGCCAAAAAAAGATGCAGGGCAGAAAAACAAAGGCTGATTAAAATTTAACAGTTTTAATTGAAAAGTAAATTACATTAAATTTCTTCATAACACAAAGGAGAAAGGAAAATATTGCAATCCAGCATAAGAGCCTTATCGCCTCTGTGAAACATGGCGGTGGTAGTATCATTGGTTCAGGCCTGTTTTGCGGCATTTAGGCCAGGATGGCTTAGTGAAACACTGGAATGGGCTAAAATTCCACCAAGCCGATGGGCCGGATGGCTCAACTGTTACTGGAAATGCTGTTATTACTGAGGTTCACATACTTTTGCCACCTATCAATATGAAATACTAGATTATTTTTCTCAATAACTAAACAACCAAGTCTGATATTTCTGTAAGGTTAGTTTAATCAGGATCTACTTTTAGGACCTTAAAGTGGTTTTAGGACAAACGTACGGCCAAATGGAGACGATCCCGAAGGTGTTTACAAACATTCAGGCACCTCTGTACATAGTGCACTACATACAGAGATAGGAATCACTGGAGATTCCGAGATGTGCTGACAAGACTCTTCGAAAGAAGCCAAAAAAAGACACGGAGCAGAAAAACAAAGGCTGATCTTTATCAGTTCTGTAATGCTTAATTTGACTGGAGGAGGTACATGTTGAAATCGCAGAGCAGAGAAGAAGACAAGGGTGACATCCTCGGCTGGATTGCACAAAACAGCCTTCAGCCGAGCTGCACTGACAGACAGGGAATAATGGAGACAGTTGTGCAATGCGGAGACGTTCCAAAGAAAACAAGAGCATATATAGCCAAGAGCCCGAACCATCAGGGCCCGAAAAAGAAGGAGAAAACACCACACGTCTCACTGGGAATGTCACAGGCTTGGGTCAGCGCCTTATATAGTCTCCCCACATGACAGAGTTAAGGAGCGCGTAGGCCTACAGACACTCGGACCGGGAAAAAAGACCCGCCACCGCGTCCCACTTCGCAAGTCATCTTGGTTTACGGCCGCAGCTCTGCACTCTGTCAAAGTGCGCTAAGTAGACTTCCTGTAATAAACACTGCCTTTGTGTCCCGCACCTCCTGCTCTCTCCCTGTCGTGGAGGCTGGCGGAGGTGAGGCTGTCCCACAGGTGAAGGTGAAGCGAGATCGAGCCGGCATTCCACAGCGCTGAGTCCATGGCCCCCGGCCTTTCCCATGCGCCGGAGGGCCAGGCCACCTTCCCACAGCTACTCCCCCTCTCATGTTTCCTCTGAACCTCCGTGCAGCTCTGCGTTTAGGAAATTCCCTTTTGTCATCCTCTCCGCTGCCAACAGCGGCGCTTACGAAACACTGTCCACCCAGCGGGTCTGGGCTGAACTCGAACCCAAAGCTCCCTCTCTCCCGTCTTCACTGGTCAGGACTCGCGCAATAATAAACATGGCCGTCTAAAAAACACCAGATAGATTCGGTTCTTTCAGACGCAGCACGAACCGCTTGGCCCGGGACACGTTTGGCAGGTTCTGAACACTTTGGCTGGAGCTCTTATGTTACAGGGGAACTCCACCAAGTTTTCGAAATTTGGGTTGAGTTTCTGATTGATCAGGGCCTATTGGAGAAGTCTGATCCGAACGGCTTCGTTCACAGTGGTGGTGATGGGAACCAGACGTCCGAAGCCTTTAATGGCCCTTAAAGGCCCCTCATGGTAAGTTATTCTGTCGAGCTGATTGATCTGTGATTAGGGTTTTATACCAAGGTGTGCTTTTCACAAACCCCTGTACCCGCCCCCCAGGTACATGCAGGGTGAGGTGCTACCCAAACAGGAAACCCCTATTTTGGAACACACTGTGTCGGGAATGCTATTAGCGCCCCCTGGTGGTGAATCTTCAGCCTGCTAAAGGTGAGTGAGTTTTAAGCCAGGTGCATGGGGCGCTCTGGTCTGACGCTGGTCATTAGGGGCTGCGTGTTCTGACTAATATTGATCTGTGTATTAAGAGGGTATTTGATTAACTGTGGAGGAGGGTTGGGCTGTAATCTCTGTTGGGCTGTAGGTGGTGGTGCACAGCAGGGCAGTAAATGTAATTGGTTACAGTACTTAAGTACTTTTTTGGAGTTTGTTTATTGAAGTGTTTCCCAGGTCACTAAATCATTTTGACATTTTAAACAAGAAGAAAATAAAAATAACAATAAGAAATAATAATGAATTAAAAAAATAATAATAATAATAATATACATATGGGGGGAAATTTAAAATAACAATAACAGAAATTTTTAATTAAATAAGCAGGTTCTGAAAATTAGATTAAATAAATATACATACATTACAAATACAACTATATACATATATATATACACAAACACATACACACACACACACACACACACACATATATATATATATATATATATATATATATATATATATATATGATACATATATATATATATATATATATATATATATATATATATATATATATATATATATATATATATATATAATTGTTATTTTTATTTTCCCAAAATTTATTTTTCTTTATTTTATTATATCAGTTTTTATAATTTAATAATTATATATTTAAATAGATTTCCCTTATATTTTGTCAAATAGACATTTTATTATAATTTTATTTGTCATTTAATTTAACTTTTTAGTAATTGCAGTCTTATGAATTAGTAAATTATATATGTTCCCCCTTTATTAATTAAATCTTAATTGTTATAATAATTATTTTAACCCTGATCATGTGATCATGTTTGAGTTTATTGTCAGTTTGTCACTCTGTCCTCCAATTTAGTTCTCCTTAAGCTGTAAATGCTCGGCTACACTGAAAACGAGGTTCACCCCGGTGTATTTCGGAGTTTGATTCATGGACTGATTGATCGATTGATTGATTGATTGGCTCTGGGGGTCCAATATCTTACTGTTGACCCCACACTTAATGGTCAAATCCGTCCTTCCTTTTGTCGTATGTGTACATTAGAGTGTAACATGTCCAGACGAGCCCACCAATCGGGGTCAGTGTGTGCACTTGGTTAAGCAACAGTCCTGTTCCAGAAATGATAAGAGAACATTAGAACCGTAATAAATCATGTTCCTTTACTCTCCAGTTGTCAGAAGTATTCTGTCTGCTAGCTGTGCTGCGTACGTACGAGGCAAATGAACTCTGAATAGAAGTGAAGTGCACAAACAGTGCTACCCATATGGTGATTCCAGTGTTTGAGTACTGGCCTCTGGAATGGTTAACTGGGCACCGAGCTCCTGAGCACATCCTTATTTTGGAGAGCCTATACAATGGCTGTATTGTTGTAGAAGGCATCATGACGTCTGGTTCCATTCACAGCCATTATAAAGAAATATGAGTCATATGACTCACTAAGTTTCTCTATAGAAAAAGAACCACCGTTCCGCATCACACCCGCCTTAATGGCGTTCTCAGTAACTGAACTGTGTGGAAATATGATTGGAAAATCAGCAGAATTCCCCTTTAAGCTTCGGAAGGCATTGTTGTTCAAGTGTTTCAGTGATGAACTACATTAAGTACAGTGTTTGTTTTTCCTCCCACCCTGTGACTGAAAGACCCCCACCAGCTACAGTACCAGCTGGGACAGGATTTGGCATAGACTGGAGTTTCTGGATGTAGCCACATCAGTGTCCAGACACTCTTACATCAGAGAACTGGTCAGCTGCTCCAGATTTGGTGGATGCCTTCCCTGGTACAGTTCCGAGGAGAATTCCCTGTAGGCTGGGATTTTATCCACTGCTGGTAGACCCGTATGACCGTACGCTTCCATACACCTGCAGATTCAGCTACTTCCTTCACACTATGGTCTTTGGCCACGCCCACATGCAATCATTAACATCTGCTCTGGAGCGTTTTCAACACATGGAACGAGACATTCCCTGCACTGTAGCACCTCTTCCCAATCTATGGATCCCGTCACTCACACCCCACAGGGATTTATAGCCCCGTTATCCTCGTGCAGCGCCATCTGCAGGAACCCGACTGTACTACCTGACTCATATTTGTCTGGTGAGCTATAAATATATATATATACTCTATATGTTTATATATAGTCATACAAAGATCTGGAATACATGTTCACAATTAAAATATAACCACAGGATATATGTAAAGTACAATCCATAATAAAAATATATTATTTATTATGTATATCACAGAACTATACAGTGTTAAAGCTTTCTGTATGTCACTCGGTCAGCCTGCCTTCCTCAGGGCTACAGCAGTTCTCCTCAAGGCCCCTTAAAGCCTCAAAGACTCGCCAGCAGCCAAAAGTATGTGGACACCCTTCCTTACTGGAATTCAGATGCCCCACTCATAGCTACCAGCCATTTAGTCTGCATAGACAAACACAAACTGAACAGCTCAGTGACTTTCCATGTGGCACTGACTCTTGATTGATGCCACCTTTGACAGAAATCAGTCTGTGGAATTCCCTCTGGGCTAGAGCTGCCCCGGACAACTGTAAGTGCTGTCATTGTGAAATGGAAGCATCTAGAAGCAACAACAGCTCAGCTACGAAGCTGCAGACCATGCAAACTCCGTATTAATGCCTGTGGTTATGGAATGGAATGTCGGACGACCTCATACGAGGGGAATATGACCAATGGAAGACGCTGGGAAAAAACTGGATTTCGTTTTTGGTCAATACAGAAGAATAAAACTGTTTGTTCCCAGCATCTTCCATGTCTAAGCTATGAGGCCCACGTGTCTAAGGAAGACGCCATCTTAACTCGTGGTGTATCATGTGTCAAAATAAGAGTCTCAAGTAAAAGTCCATAGATCCTAAATCAAAATAAGAAAACAAGTTAAAGTCAAATATGGCTCCTACACAGGTGTCCACATACTTTTCACCATTTAGTGTGGCTCATGTTACTGGATATTAAGCTTAGGGTATATACTCCAGCTATTTCCAACTTATCAGCGCATCTGTGACATATGGATAATAACCTAGCCCCATTTCCCAATGTGACTTGTCACATATGTATAATAGAAGCCACTGGGAAGTCCGCCCATGAGCGCTTATCCGAAACACTCCGAGATAAGGTTGCGTGTTATCGGTGTGGCTGGGTTTTCTACCGGCTCCTTCCTGATAGAGCACAGAAACCAAATAAGCAGAAAGAGAAAGTAACAGCTCTGCTACAGCGCAAAATGAAAGCTAGATTACCCTACATGACAACTGCATCCGTCTTTCATTTCTGTTTCACCCTTTGGTTTCCATTGTAAGGAAGCCGATAAGACTGAATTCCTTCATTCATTCATTAATCTTCTAAGCGGCTTGTCCTTCAGGGTCAGGGTGGGTGCTGGAGTCTATCCCAGTGCTCACTGGGCAGGAAACTCCCTGGACAAGCCGCCAGCCCATATGCACTAATAGCTAGCTAGCCAATTTAGCATCTCTGATCCATTTGACTCCAAGTCTGTGGGCTGTAAGAGGAAGGAGACCCACACAGACCCGGGGAGGACATCCCAATTCCACACAGTGAGGACCCCAGACGCTGTACTGGGGAATCAAACCCAGGCCCTGCTTGCTGTGAGGCGACGGCGCTAGCGGCTACGCCCTCACTGAGCTTCGCTTCACAGGGAGCTACGCTGAAATCACAGTCTGTGGTAACTGATACAGATGCGGCGGAGAAGAGAGCAGGCTGAAAAGCACAGAGGAATGTCCCTTTAAGGGGTTAAAGCAGGGCAACCTCGCAGTGCCGTGGCCCGCAAGGAATGCCGTCCGACACACGAGCTTCGGCAGCACCAGCCCTGCCGGTGCACATTAGCCTACAGTAGGAGCTCTCTAAGTGTGTGATCGCTTTCGGAACTCGCTCTTGTTGCATTGAAGTGTTGCACTGCATGCCAGTGAGGTTTGGTACAGGGGGGACTCCAAACACCCCTCCAAAAAAATCATCCACATTACAAGCCTCACTACTCAAATCCAATTTTGGCTCAGATCTGATCTCACTAGCATTATGGTCCAGATTCACGGAGGTACATGACTCGAATCTGGGAACGTGAACGCGCCGAGAACTCTAAACGACTTGTGTAAGTAACGAATAAATTAAGGGCATCAGGAACAGCTAATGAACAGACCCAGCCTTCGCTGCCAAGATGCTAAACTCTGAGGCAGCTCTTGGCGGATAACAAGATTCAGAGATCCGAGTCAGAGATCCGAGTCAGGTCCGAGTCAGATCAGAGTCAGATCTTCATGTGTTTGGCTCCATGTTAACCCTGAATGATGAAATCCATTCGGAATGTTCACATTCATGACGCGTGTCCATGAGTCGCACAAGTATCCAAAGTAGCATCACATGGATTGTGATCAGATCTGTGCAACCTCGGCTATGTTCAGACTGCCGGCCCAAATCAGATTTTTGGCATATCCAGACTGACTGTGATAGTCTGAACAGCAAAACCACCACATGAAATCCCATTTTTGCTAATCGGATCCAAACCAAGGGGCTTTGAAGTGAAATTCCAATGGGATGTTTCCAGGTTCTCAGCTCGGATGCTGTGAATGCGCAAATCGGATTTCATAGTGTCAACGATGTCAAATCCGGAGTGACGAAAGTGCTGGGATTTAGGAAGAGCGCCAAAGAGTTGTGCACCGTGACTAATCAACTAACACTGATCAAGTGACTCGGCACATCGTGGTGCTTTCCGGGTTCTAACAGAGCTGCTGCAACTAATCAGCTGCTTAACAAGCTCCATGCTGAGCGGAAGTGGATCTGATGCCTTTATGACTAAGACGTAACTGGGAAGCTGTAAAAGTAGGAAGAGTCCACTGTTTAAATGACTCGGAGCTCTGAGGTGGTGGTCTTTAGAGGGGGTCTGAAATGGTGGTCCTAACAGTACCATAAGAATAAGAAATGTATGAGGTAAATACCGTAACCGGAAATAGGGAACATATCCATCTCCTGTTTTTCCGACCTCCAACATTTGAGGCCCCATTAACACTCCTAGATCTGACACCTCAATATTCCCAGTTGTCATGGATACAGTCTCACCAGAGCAAGGAAAACCCAACCAGGACAGTGGTTCTTCAGGTCCACAAGACCAGATTTGGGAAGCACTGCCGGCAGATACTCCAGGAGTGGCGAGTTCTACAGAAACCAACAGAGGTCCACAAAAGCCCACTGGTTCCCCCGGACCCTATAGGTTCAGCTCCAACCAGCGGATGTAGTTCCTTAGACTCTGCATCCCCACCGTGAACCGTGCAGGCCAGAAAGCAAAGACCATGCAACCGTGGAAACCCTCAGCATAATGGTCACTGGTGACGGTCACTCCGGCCTCCTCCAGGCGCCTCGCATACATCAGGCCGTCGTCCCGCAACACGTCGTGCTCGCAGGTCATGATGTAGGCTGGCGGCACCAGCTTTAGAACCTCCCTCTCGGCCAGCAAGGGAGACGCCCGAACGTCAAGCAGGCCGGGCAGCTGTTGTAGGAGCCCAGGGGTGCCCCGACGAGGAACCACTGGTTTATAGTGCTTCTGGAAGGCAGGCGGTAAGAGGTTGGTCCAGTTCGTCTTGGCCTTAGCTGCCACCACTGCCTCCTCGCCCTGGTTCACGGATGTGTGGTTGTTGGCCAGCAGCGAAGGAACAAGCTTCAGGTCTCCATTTAAGTACTCCAGCCAAAAGCGGGCCATGAGGGGGCGGTAGAGGATGGGTACGTTGCCGTTCTGCTGGTAAGAAGCTGTGTTGAAGTCCAGGGCCTGGAGCACAGGGTAGATAAGGGCTTGTACCTTGAACTTGATAGAGGCACTGTTGTCCAAGGCCAGCTGTGTCAATAAACAAATCACAGCATATCATTAAAATCAATACATGATTTTACAGCAGCAGATTCAAGGAATAGTCTAGGGAAGATTGTGCATCTGTCAGCTATTCCGAACATGGTGTAGCTTTCCTCTAGCAGCTTAAAGCGGCTAGCAATGGGCGCCTATTCCCCACCAGTTAGCGCCCAGCTGTTAAGTAGCTTGTTGAGTTGGTATGTCTAATAGACTTGGGTAGGTTGATTCTTACAGTGTTCCTGTTAACCACCCTGCATGGTGTTCTACAGAGGTTCTAGTGTACAGGTGGAGCTATCTTCATAGTGTACTGGGGATACCCGGATGGTGTTCTACTCCAGTCAGAGGTTCTAGTGTACAGGTGGAGCTATCTTCATGGTGTACTGGGGATACCCGGATGGTGTTCTACTCCAGTCAGAGGTTCTAGTGTACAGGTGGAGCTATCTTCATGGTGTACTGGGGATACCCGGATGGTGTTCTACTCCAGCCAGAGGTTCTAGTGTACAGGTGGCGCTATCTTCATGGGGTACTGGAGATCCCCGGATGGTGTTCTACTCCAGTCTGAGGTTCTAGTGTACAGGTGGAGCTATCGTCATTGTGTACTGGAGATCCCCGGATGGTGTCCTACTCTAGTCGGAGGTTCTAGTGTACAGGTGGAGCTATCTTTATGGTGTACTGTATCCCATCATGCACCGCGGCCTCACCAGCTCTCAGCCTGCTTCAGCCAGAGAAATGCCGGTGGCTAACACTGGGGAGCTAAACGCAGCCCACTCCGAGTATAACTGTGGGTGTAGCGATGGTAGTGGGGTGTGTTCATCAGAATGAGCCTTAGAAAGTTAAATATACAGGTCTGAAGATTAATAAAAGATGAACTCGCTTTAGAGGATCAGTTTTAGAGTGAAATAGCCGAGGGGAGCTAACGGCTAGGCTAACCGTATCTCAGGTGAACTGAGCAGCGTTAGCAGCAGCTAGCTCTAAACAGTGGATACAGTAATAACAGCTCTGAGGTAAATGTGAGGTAACTGGTCATGTGACTGTATTAGTATACTACACTGTAGGTCAGAACCTGGTACTGGACTGTATACCGCACACAGGGGGCGTATACAGATTCTGATAATAATAATGGTCACTGTGAACAAGCTAATTAAGGTCTGAGATTTTGGACTGTATTCGAAATGGCACAATGAAATGCCAATGAAATGCAAGGCATGTCTTTTGACTCAGGCATGAGCCAAAGGCACACAATGTTGCTGACGGGTGAATATTTTAAATAGTTCATCCTGAAAAGAGGACTAACAGGCGTCTAGGTAATGCGGCAGAGGTCCAACCAAAACCGGTGACCACCCTAGATACAGTACACCACAGGTGTGGCCATCCTAGATGCAGAACACCACGATGATAGCTCCCCCTGTACACTAGAACATGTGACTGGAGCAGAACACCACCTGAGTATCTCCAGTACACTACAGATCTGCATACTGCATACTCCATACTACCACCAGGTAGATCTAAAATGCGAGTAGTATGTAGTATACCATTTGGATTACAGCCTTGGTAAAAGTTATCTGAGAGCTCAAATCTCTCGGGGTGCCCAAACCTGTGCCCAGGCTCCTTTAACCGTTTCACTCTAAATGTGTGCACAGCGATAATAATACAGTCCAGAGAGTTCGAGAGAGTGCAGAAATTTTGCCCGGGGTGCCCAAACTTTTGCTAATCTCCACTGTATCCGCATGGTTTCACCTTACGTGCCCGGAGGGCGAACGACCGCAGGGCTTTTCTTTCCGATCCTATCTCTGTACCTGCTGAGCCACGGCAGCGGCCAGGTTCCCTCCGGCGCTGTCACCCGACACGCCCACCCTCTCAGGGTCCACGGAGAGCGCTGCCAGCACCTCCGCTGTCAGGATGTGCCTGCAGGCCTGCAGAGCATCGTTATACGGCTCCGGGAAGTGAACTTCAGGGGCGAGCCTGTAACTGGAAATGCAGGAGTCACCAGTCTTTAGCAGAAGCTTGTTAGATAACAGAGTAAACTATTTTCACCATGTTTTAGAGCATCAGTGAAGATGGGATAACACGGAATCCTGTTTTGCCCATGTGAAATTCAGTAAATAGGCCTTTAATGCTGCATTAAAAAGTGCAGCTGATGCAATTCAAGGTCCTGTACAGACAGCACTACTTAAAAAGCTAAACTAAGGAGGAGGTGTGGGATTGGGAATGCTGTTGGGGAAGATAAAGGTGACCAGGATCAATAACTGATGATAAATTTAGACTGATATGATCAATATTTATTGAGCTACACATACAGAAGTCTGTCTCTCAGTATGGCGTCGGGCCGCCGTGTTCGCTAACCCAACACGCCAGACGTCTCGGTATGGAGCTGTAGAGGTTCCTAATGGAGTCCTGTGATAATCCATCCCATGCAGCTTGAACATCCTCACACAGTTCCTGCAGATGGTGCGGTAAGGGTGGAGGTGGAGGGACACCAGGCCTTCTGAACGTGTGACAGCAGACCGTTCATCTTGGTGCTGACCACGGTGCCTCCGCACACGGATTCGTTGGGCGTCTCCACCAAGACTAAAGCGGGACTCGTCACTGAAGATGACCCGCTGCCATTCTGAGTCACTCCATGACAGTCTGGTACGACACCACTGCAGTCTTTGGTGACGGTGACGTGGTGTTAAGGACAGTCGTGGTAACGGTCTGTGTGCATGTAGTCCTGCGTGGTGCAGCCGTCTGACGATGGTGCTGCACTAACAGGATGACTCATGGAGGACACCACTGCTCGCTGGAGGTCTGTAATGGTGGGTGTTCGGTCAGTCAGGTGCAGAGATAAGACCCGTCCTTGCTCAGGTCACGTGTGCGGCCGAGTGTGAGACTTGAATCAGTGGCATGTCTCACCATGTCAAACCTACCCACCCAGATTCATCCCCGTCGACTGATTCCTTTTGGGTGCAGCTATTTGAGTATGTCCACGCCATACTGAGAGACAGACTTCTGTATGTGTAGCTCAATAAATATTGATCATATCAGTCTAAATTTATCATCAGTTATTGATCCTGGTCACCTTTACCTTCCTTCCCAACAGCATTCCCAATCCCACACCTCCTCCTGGGTGCAGCTGTTCTACTGATGGTGTGTATATGAATGCTACCCTGCTGTACAGTGATTGGTTGAGCCTCACCACAACCATTTCAATGCATGAGACTTCTACACTTACTCCACAGATATAATAACCGCGTCCAAATCCTCGGCCATCCTCCTGCACAGAAGGTCGTAGGATCGCATTCCTGATTTTGGGAATATTGGAAGAGGGCACAGAGTTAGACGGACAGATGAAAGAGTGTTAATAAACAGTTATAACATAGTTATAACACACAGGTGAGCTACGAGTGAGCTAACACTACACGAATGCCTGATGACGCTGACGGCTTCAGTGCTGAATGGATGTGAGGTGAGTCCTGGGGTGTAGCAGTGCAGGTGAAGGTGGGATTTGGCCCTGTGTGTGGTAAAGTTATGTAACTGTGTGTTTGAAAAACAAAGTCATGTGCAGGCGTGCAGCGCCGCTCGGGAACGCCTACTTCCGATGAGGACCTTTGGAGCCTGCATATTAACCCACACCTACTGCTGAGCCGTCTGAGCACTTCTAGGACACTTCCAGGCCTGGCCGCTCGAGGGGGCCTGTGAACAGCTGAGCTGCGGCACACACGGGCTGGAAACAATCCTGAACCCCCCTCACGTCACATCGTTCATCACTGGCCACGCTGGCTCCTACGCTGTCCCGTAAGGCCCGTATCCTTTGGCTTTTAAATCCAGAGCCGAGTTATGTTCTGTATTACATTACTTATAGCACTTTGGTCAAATGCTGGTTATGAAGGTGTAGTAAACACCTGGACCTCAGTAAAGGGGACGGCTGTTTAACTGCACTGATATATGACTGTAGAATATAATATACGTTACATAGAGCTGTATTTTAAATGTAAAGTTTTTAAACATGTTCTAAATAAAAAATAACCATAAAATATTATGTTTAGTTATTATCTATTATTAAATTATTATATGTTATAAATAAATACAAATAAATAAATAAATATTATTTAAATATATAAATTATATTCACTTTTACACGCCACTTAATTACAATAGCTATGACCCTGGTACTGTGGTAACAGTCCGAGGGTTGAGACTAAACTGGTTTGGGTCCCCTGGAGTGACTTATAATGTCTTATCAATTAGCTAAATTAATGTATTAGTTATTTAAATATCTATCTGAATAATGTATGAGGCCTAGAAACGCTCTATTGCTCTATGCTATTATTAGAAATATTTAGATGTAATATATATGTAATATATTTAGATGTTTATATATACATATATATATATATATATAAACTATATTAATCTGTTAACAGTACTTCATAGACAGTAATAAGCATTACTAAATAGTTATGAAGCAGTTAATCATTAATTAATGATAAGGACTCGTTGTTTTAGGCTTAAATAAGTGCTTTATAATCATTTCTGAATTTACTGATATATATATATATATATATATCTTATGTCTTATATATATATATATATATAAATAGAATTTTTTGTAAAACTTAAGGATTAATTATTTAATAATTACTGTATTATATATATATATATATATATATATATATATATATATATATATATATATATATATATATATATATATATATATATATGTTTGTATATATAAGATATATATATATATAAGAGGTCTAAGTCTAAGATGCAGGTACTAAAGCTATATCTTCATTAGCTTATAAACTTAATTAAATATAAAATAATTTTAGCTCCTATTTTTATCATCAGTTAATGATTAATTCCTGCACAGCTACTTAATAAAGCTTATTACTGTCTATAAAGTACCGTTAATAGAGGCACTCTTATTGTAAAGTGTTGCCGTACTATTATTATTCACTATTAATATGTTATTGATTGATTGATTGATTGATTGATTGATTGATTGTCGAGGTTTACTATCAGTGTTGAATCCTTTTGAGTTAAACAGAAAAGAGACGCGGGTGTGTCTTGAGGTGAGAGGATGTGGGAATATCAGACCGTTGCTTTAGTTCTCATGGCACGGTGTGGATATTGGTGAATTTTGAAGAACAGAATATTCCCCCAAAAAATAAATCAATTAAACTAATCTCTCCGAGTCTAATGCTGAAATCTCACTGCACTGAATCCTTTCCTAAACTAATCACGATCAGAGATTTACAGTCCAGAAGGTTCATCCATGCATCATCACATACGGAGGACAAAGCAAAAACCAGCAGGTCCACTCACGTCCACTTCCCAGGGCCCACCCGCCTCCGTGAAAATAGACCACCCCTCGTTTCAGGCGTCTCTGGCCAGGCGAAGTGGACTCGAACACCCGGGCCTGCACCCCTCCAAAGGAGGTGTCAGTGACCTGAACGGACTCGCTGGACTGTGGACCTCGAACCTCGACAAGGGACACCACGTAGTTTAGGACATGGATGTTGTGACCCAGACCGAGATCCTGGACCAGGTTACTCTGCAGGGAAAGACGACACAAGGAGATACGACACTGATACAAACTCTGGAGCAGCGTTTACCATTACATCACAGAACATCAGGGACACCGTGTATCTACACTCACTGTCCACTCGATCAGCTCCACTGACCATACAGGACACTCTGTAGGTGTACAGGTCCAGACTGTAGTCCATCTGTTTCTCTGTGTACTGTATTACCCTGTTCTTCAATGGTCAGGACCCCCACAGGACCACCACAGAGCAGGTATGATGTGGGTGGTGGATCATTCTCAGCACTGCAGTGACACTGACGTGGTGGTGGTGGTGTTAGTGTGTGTGGTGCTGGTGTGAGTGGATCAGACACAGCAGTGCTGCTGGAGTGTTGAGACACTGTGTCCACTCACTGTCCACTCTATTAGACACTCCTACCTTGCTGCTCCACCTTGTAGATGGACAGTCAGAGACGATAGCTCATCTGCTGCTGCACAGTGCAGTGTTGGTCATCCTCTAGTCCTTCATCAGTGGGGACAGGACGCTGCCCCACAGGACACTGCCCCACAGGACGCTGCCCCACAGGACACTGCCCACAGGACACTGCCCCACAGGACGCTGCCCCACAGGACACTGCCCCACAGGACACTGCCCCACAGGACGCTGCCCCACAGGACACTGCCCCACAGGACACTGCCCCACAGGACGCTGCCCACAGGACACTGCCCCACAGGACGCTGCCCCACAGGACACTGAACCCACCGGACGCTGCCCCACAGGACACTGCCCCACAGGACGCTGTTGGCTGAATGGTTTTGTTTGGTGGACGATTCTCAGTCCAGCAGTGACACTGAGGTGTCCAGCAGCACTGCTGTGTCTGATCCACTCACACCAGCACCACACACACTAACACACCACCACCACGTCAGTGTCACTGCAGTGCTGAGAATAATCCACCACCCACATCATACCTGCTCTGTGGTGGTCCTGTGGGGGTCCTGACCATTGAAGAACAGGGTAATACAGTATACAGAGAAACAGATGGACTACAGTCTGGACCTGTACACCTACAGAGTGTCCTGTATGGTCAGTGGAGCTGATGGAGTGGATAAAGAGTGTAGGTACAGGGAGGCGTTCTGTATTGGTTGGTTCTGAAAATGAACAATAGGTTCTGTGGTCCACTCCTGTGTTTCACACACACGTTCACTTCTTCAGAATTGATTTGGAGTTTCTGTACGTGGGAACTCGATGCCCCATTGATTTACTGCAGTGAGGATCTGGGACGGTCTTTAAACTGCTGAAAGGTCAGTGGAACAGCTTACTACTGACAGTCTCCGCTCTGAGGAACATACGGAGCTGGGTGGAGCCCCTGCACAACAGGTCGGAGGAGTTCTACACAAAGCACATACATTACCATCATAATGACTCGTGGCTTTAACACACGTCCTGATGGGCCCAATGTGAAAAACACCCAGGTAAACGTGCTAAGTGGGCTTCAAACAGTCCAACCGTTCATCAGGTGACAACACTTCACTCCTCATTACTGCTGTTTCTCTCCGAGGGAACTTCTGCTACATGTATGACTTTATAAATACCAGGAAAATCATTATTATTTATTTATTTATTTATTTTTAAAAGCATTTTTATATTTTTATTTAAGTTTATTTTGCTATTTGTGTGGGTATATATGTATTTGTCCATTTGAATAGGTTTGACAAATATATACAAACATACTGTACTATCCCTACATACATATATATACACACACAGACACACACACATATATATATATGTATAATATTTTGTGTTTTATGAATTCACATCAACTCTATACATATATATAACCCAGACAAAAAAGGCTATAGTCTATTAGATACAGATAAATGTGTATATAGAAATATATAATATTATTCATATATATGTCCCATATATGATACTTACATGT
>JAMWET010004592.1:80000-81590 GCA_024036415.1 Prochilodus magdalenae | reverse complement strand
ACATGTTCTACATAGTGAGGTATCAGCTCAATTACTTTGAGGAAAATTATGATAATTAATAAGACTGTCAGACTACATTACAGGAAAGTACATCATAAACACGCAAGAACCTCTAAGAAATATATACACTAATACAGTAAATGTATTTAAGGGACTGAGGAACATAAGGAACAGTCTCACCGCAAACAGGAGAACAAGAAAAGTCTGAGCGCAGAGTGTTCATCCCTGACAATGTGATTTATGAAGGATGTCAAAGTAAGCTGTAACCTGAACTGCATCATGCCTGTCTCACCGGGGTTTGTAGTTTGTCTGGATGCCACATGTCATTCAATCTCAGTCCTGTTTCTGGCTGCATGCAAAGTAAATTCATCTCTAACCAAGGACCCGGTCAGACTATGTCTCATACCAAGTAAACCTTATATAAACCTCCTGTAATAAAATCCTGTAGTATCACTCTGTTCTACCTTCCTGTCTTTGCTGGTGTTGTTCCAAATTCTGATTCCCATGTCATATTTAATGTTGAATTGGCACACACATAAACAAAGAAAATTCATTTTTGTTCATAATTTAATTAAATAGGGTAACATGTGTTCTTATTTTAAATTCATTATTCATTCAGTGTCCTATATGAGAAATGTTTTGTATTAATGTCAATCAACTTTCCATTGATAAGCTTTGATACAGCACTCTCCCTTAGCCAGCCTTTACAGCAATGACCTTCTGCAGTTTATGATCCTTGTGGAGGGTGTTATTGGTCTTATGGACAACTGTCTAGTCAAAGTGAAATAATTATTTATGTATATACAGACATACAGTGCAAATATATATATATATATATATATATATACATACATACATACATACATATATACACCCAGACACAGACACTCATTGTCAAAGGAATAGTGTAACAATCGGACCAACTCCGCCGTTACTAAAAAGAAGATCCAAAACTAACTTGGTGAGATAAAACATGAACACCAGAATAGCAGAGAGTTTGAAACAGTTAGACTTTAGTCACTATTTCCCAAGACAACAAACAACACACCAACAACAGTAGATTATACCAGTGGCTGCAAAGGTCTTGCGAGTAGAATAATGTCCATAGGTAGTCCCAAAAGATTCCAAAAGGATAATGTCCTCAAAAAAAAAAATCTCTCAAAAAAAAGATAAAAAATCAAAACAGGGCCCAGCAATGGCAAAAACAAAACAAAACAAAAAAACAGGAATGAGCTCACCCAGTTCCTTGAGGTATCTCCATGAATAACGAAAATCCAATCTTCAAGGACAAAGATGAGAATAATCCGGAGTGCAAGTTGGTTAGGGCTTGACCAGCAAAGATCCGCCTGGCCTATCTTCCCCAAACTTGATCCTTCATTCAAAATGGCTGCCACCCTTTTTACTTTTCCCCCTGTTTCCCAACCAGGGTTTACCTTCAAAAATTAAGAGTCCCCCGTTTGGAACACCCAGAAGCATATGTCCAAAATAAGATATACTAAAAACAAAACATACATAAAATTTACCAGAAATAGAATGAAGGCCCCAACTATCAAAACTTCCAGTGATCAGTCCCACAAAGGAGATCAAGGG
>JAMWET010004592.1:0-75000 GCA_024036415.1 Prochilodus magdalenae | reverse complement strand
TTGCAGCTGCACTACATTTCATGGTGTGGTGCTTTAAACATGCTGATGCGAAATGCTTTACCGTCACTGTGGTTCAGTCCAGACAGGACAGAATTCACACCACCATGAAATACAATCACTGGCCAGTCACAGCCCTTCAGGGGCGTGGCTGAGAAACCAGACAGAAGTAATCGCTTGTAGCTTCGAAAGAGTAAAAGTGGAAATAAACAGGGTCATTCTAGAAGTTCAGGATGGTGCAGTCACACACAAATAGATATATAGATGGATATAGTGAAAAATAAGCTCTACAGGTGTAACATTGTCATTTCTGGATGTGGCTGATATTGTTTCCTGTGATTTTCCCTAATGCTGGAAGAATATTATAGTTTCATGCTTTTTGAAAATTGACAGTTCTGATATTTTGCATAAGAGTCATTGCAATATACAGCATGTGGAAAATTTTAGCAAACATAACCTCGTTGTTTGTTTTTTATTCCACAGTTTAAAGTGAACTAACTCCAACTTCAGCTTCACTAATGATGTAATACGTTTATTTTAAACTGTGAAAAACAGAAATTTGAACTGTGCTTCAGATAGTTGAACATCTCTGACTAGCCGAATGAAGTTCTGCACTCTGTTCAGTACATTAGCAGCTGCAGCCCCCATGCTTGTTTCTGACTATTTCACAGGTCTGGAAGAGTACTATAAATAAGTAGTATCTGTCAGAGTATTGTTCCATTTAGTGACTGTAAATAAAGGTATGTATATTTTGCTGCTGTCTTTTGTAGGTTATAACAACACATACGTGTGGGTTTCTGATCGAAAGTCTTGGACTGAAGCTCAGAGTTTCTGTAGAGAGTATTACACAGACCTGGCCAGTGTGAGGAACCAGACTGAGTACCAGCAAATACTGAGTATTGTCGAGGGCAATGCAGTTTGGATTGGTCTGTATAGAAACCGACTGTGGTCAGACCAGAGCAACTCCACCTTCACATACTGGAGAACTAATGTCTGGTATACACCACCAGAACCTGATAATGGGTTAAACTTTGGGCAACAAGGAAATCAACACTGTACAGCTGTGGCCCATTCTGGCTACTGGACAGATGAAGACTGCTTAGCCACTTTCCCATTTGTCTGCTACAGTGGTGAGTTTCTCCTTTCTGTGTAACTTTATAAAGTAAGTGTTGTGTTGTTAGAGCTGATTATATGATTGATGATAATATACATGTTGCAAAACCACTAAAACTGTTTCCTTTATTTTATCTGATGAACATGTGCTATGGGCCCCGTCTAGTTCCACCTCCACCAGGTGAGAACTTAAACTCCTAAAAAGACAGCTAAGTTCTCGAGCACATTGGCTGTTCCCCTACCATCACACTGATCAGTATTACTTTAAATATGCTCTTTTCTCACAGGTCCTGTTGTTGGACTGAGAGTGAAAGTTAAAGATGAGAGGAATCGCTCCGCATCTCAGATTGAAGGCTGGCTTGTAATGCAGGTGAGCTTTTCTTACTTCACTGTCTTTATCTAAACTAATAACCTGCTGCTCATATCAGCCTGGTTAAACAGAGAGACAGTAACTGTACAGGATGTCAGGCAAAAACCCAAAAGACCCATAAAACTAATTATTGACAAAAAAAGATTTTTGCTATTTTACGCACAATTGCTACACTGTTAGAACCAAATCTTGTAATTTGTTGTTTTGTTTGTTTGTTTGTTTTATGTTCATTGCTATTTTTCACTTGTTGACTTCATTTAGAAATAGAATTCTTTATTTTGTGTGTAAACTTAATGATGAATGAACCACAGTCCAAGTATACTATAAAAAAGGTTCCATTTGATTTATCTTAAAAGGATGATTTTCGCTTCTACTGTAAAGTTATTATTTTGGACATATTCTGATATTTAGTTTTCTGTTATTGTAATTAATATGATGAGATATCTGGCTCTATGTTAGAGTTTGATAAGGTACAGCAAGTTTAATGTAAGTGAGCTTTTGTTTCCAGCTTCAAGATGAGCTCATCAGATTGGGACTTCCCAGCAACTTCACTCTGAAAGTAACAAACCTCCGTAAGACCACCCCCTGATGGAGACAACAAGCCTTTGTTGTTCACCAGTTACTGTTATTATGTAAGCAATAGTTTACATATGATTTACATGTGACCCGATAAGATACCACAGGTCAACAACTTCCTGTCCTTTTATTTTTATTTGGAATTTGGATTTAGCAAGAGGAATTTGGATCAAATTGGTTACAAAGTATAGCAGCCGACCAAAACAACTTCAAAATAACAAACCCAAAACAAAGAAATACAAAGTTCAGTTGGAGCTGTTGGAACAGTTCAATGGAACTGCTTAAATTTCTTCCTTACTTCCGGAGGGTGGGGGTTGGGATTCCACCTCCTTATGTGTATGGAGCACACCAAATATAGTAGTGATTGTTGTAAGAATAAAAAAAAATCATCTTCCATTAAACAAAATCACCAATAAACAACAAATTATCAAATAACTCAAATTGTCTCCTTCCTCAGAAATAGCAGTACTCACTTTGCTCACGTATAAAACACCAGAACACATCCACCATATATCAGACAGTTAATCTTCTCTCGTTCACTGTAACTACTGTGTTTCTCTATGGAGAGGAATTGCTTTCTCAACTTTCATAAGCAGTGAGGGCCATAAGTGATACAGATTTATATGTATGGATATGGGTTCGTGTGTGTCCGTGCGTGTGTGTGTGTGTGCATTCTTGTATAAGGTGTATATTAGGATGAGGTTTTTGTAGTTTTAATGTTTTACCTTAAACCATCATCTGATTGTAATGTTTTTGGTATGATAATTTAATGACATCATGATTTTGGTTATGTTTGTGGGTACAATGTTGCCTGGAAGCAACAGATGGATGTGAAATGTGATGCTTTATTAAATATGAAATGTGTAATACAATGAAAACTAGATAAATATATTTGTTGAAGTTTTTGGTAAAAGAAATTGATGTTTTCAATACATATTTATTTTTTCTGCATAAACTCAATCAATGTGTCCATTATAGTACAATGTTGCCTTAAGGCAACAAACATTGATAAAGTACAATTTAAATTAAGTTTTTATCCATAATAGTAAAGGGAAATTCTGAGCTGACAGATGAGCATCACAATTTAGATCAAAGTTTAGGAATTATCCCCAAGGATGTAGGTTGTGTCTCAACATTGGTAGCGACACAGCCTACTACCCCTACCCTAAAAAAACCCTCCACCCTGACCACCACCACCAGCCCACCTCACAGGACCTTGCCAATGTTTATATTGAATAAATACTCATGACCAAAATATTGACTTTTACAAGACTTTTATTTGCAAAATATATTAAAATCACTTTAACGCCAACAGTTCTCTAGAATAACAAACTATTCTCATTATAATTATTTAATAATATTTTTAATAACTTACCTAAAATCCTGGAACTTGTTTTCTCAGTGCAGTGCATGCAAATTCATTCATAAATTATAACATTTTTATGGGATTCTAGACTAAATTTGATATATCCACCCTTTTTACATTTATTCCTGATGCTAATCTGACTGTTAGCCAGATGACAGAATCATTAAAAGTTAGTTGTTAATGCTAGCTAATATGATTAACTAAACTTAGCTGATGCAATTTTTTTTTTTTTTTACAGTGGAAGTGTTGGCGAGGTTAGGTAGCTAGCAGAAGGTGACTAGCAGGTTATCGTTTGAAATCAGTGTGCCTACTGTCTATTTACCATCTATTACTTATGCTCTGGGAGGTGAAACATTCCTGATAAAAAGGCGTTGTGGCACAAAACATGTTGGCATGTGCAAATTAGCATGAGTGCTGAGCAGTGCAGGAAACAGAGGAAAAGGTGTAGGTCATCTGGAAGGCTGAATTTTCACCCATGGTTGAGGTATGTGAGCTAACAGCCCTAATTATTTACCGATAGCACACTAATCAGCTTTCGCCTCCTCCATATCTCCCAGTATTTATGATATTTCATGTCATGACATTAGCCTTCAGGCAGCCATCTTTCTTTCTCTAAACGTCATCTTGGAGGCGTAGACTCTAAGAGACAAATCGGAATGCTCTAATGTGAGTCCACTACAAGGAAAATGCAAATGATTTTGTTCAAATATTTGTAAGGACAACCTCCCATACACTGACCTACACCCATGATTATCCTTTACCACTACTCAATAGTGACGGTCCTAGAGCTGTTATTAGGATAAGATAAGATAATCCTTTATTGATCCCACAGTGGGGAAATTTGCAATGTTACAGGAGCACAGAGAAACGAACAGAAGTGCGAGGAAATATACAATAATAAATAAAATCTATATACAAAAAGTACAGAAAAATATATACTTAAATACTAAAAATTAAAACCAGAAGACAGCAGTTTTATTGCACATAGTAGAATAGAGGTAGATTACTAGGTAATAATAGACTTTTACTTTCATTTTAATTTTTGTTATTTCATTTGTTAAGATTTTCATGCTAGCCAGCGTTAATGTGGATGTATCAGAAGCTGGATATATGATCCATATATGACCATATAGGCAGTTCTTTTTTTAACTGAAGTATTTAAACATTGTATTTGTACTATTTTACTGCTGTACCATATCTTTATCAAGTTATGAATAAAATATTCCACTTTACATGAAAAAAAATTTATTTGAAGTATGACTGACAAACTATCCTATACAAAAACCAAGTTGCCTATTTAGCAATAAAAGTTGGTTCATCTGTCTGTCCTTAACAACATGTTCATCGCAACACGCTCAGGTTAAGACACCCGCTTTTCTGAGTAGTGATGTACAAAAACACTTCGTTCCACTAAACTGAATGGGACCACAGATGTGCTTTATAAAGCAATATGTCTGACGAGATGTCTGCACACACCTCTGTACCTGCATTTACTGAACCCAGACATGCATGGTCACACACAGTTCACATGTCCTTTTGCGTGACTCACTTCAGTCAAGCTTGCCTTTCGTCCAAGTTGGAGGGATTTCAGGAACTGCTCTGTAACATGCTTTTGCCCTTTACATAGTTTGGAACATGACTGTTAATTATGTCCAGTGAAAATATCACACCAAATCATATTAGCATTAGCAAAAGTGAACACGTGCACTCACACACACCTATAAGGGTATTAAAAATAACACAACAACAACAACAACAACAACAGGATCTGGCTGTGAAATGTGAAGCCATGGCTCATGCAGCTGCTTCCTTGTACTTCTTGTCCTTCCAGTTACTTACTGCAATCCTAACATTTCTGATTTTCTGCCAAGTTTTGTTTTTAAGATACTGTGTAAAATAACCCACTTTTGTGCAAACTGTATTGCCTATAAAAGCCCAGTTTACAGTACTGGATTTTAAACAGTGGGTCAAATAGTCATGCCAGAAAGAAACAAGAAACTAAAGATCACACATACCTGGAAAAGCTTATTTACTCCTGGATTCACCTGGTTTCTCAGATTGTATTGCATCACATGACTTCAGCAGTTTAGAGAAGATCTGTATCTGGATTCCTGCTGATTACCAAAGTGAACATGCCACATTCTCCTCCCACTACCCAGCATTCTTATTAATACTCAGACTGGAAAACAGTCAGAAAGCAGAGAGGAGGAGAAGAGAGGAGATCAGAAATCTGAGGTAAATGTTTTCAAAGAAGACTTAAGCTTATAGTACTACACTGTACAGGTGGAGCAGTTCAGAAGAAAGCCTTTGCTAATCTAATGTATTTCTTGGGTTTTGCAGCCAGTTAATCTGTCATTTGGAAATGTTTTTAAAAAGCCATAAAATTTGATTTGATACATCACATTAAAACTGACGCAACAAAAGACAGTAGAATTACTATGATCGTCTCATACCAATTTGACTTAACAGTCATAACTGTCCTTGTGATCATCTGCAGGCTGCTTAAATACATCTTAGTACACTTTGCAGCATGAGTCTGCAAAGCCTTTGACTTTTCACTATGCACATTTCCTGCATCTCTGGCGGCAAGTTTTCCTTTTCTACCCATGTTTCAGCAAAGAACGCTAGCAGAGAATTTGTAAAAAAGAAGAATTACCACTATGTAATGTTTATTCTGCTTTGGCAAATTCGAAAAGCATGTGTTAATATGGATCCTTTAATAATAATAATTATTTTTATTATTATAATATGTTTTTTATTATGCATTTTTTAATCCACTGTAATGTTTAAATCATATTAATTTCCTGTTATAGGGTAGAAAACATCTTTATTTATTTAATTTTATTTCCTCATGTATGTTAATGAAATCAGTGAATGCAAAAGGCTGCTCTTCTCGTCAAACAGTCAGCCATCAGTAGCAGTAATGGTAGCACTGTACGTCTCATAACCTGTCCACTGTAGAACATTGGTATATTTTCTGTGCTTTTCTGTTTAAAGACTCGTACTTCCCTAAATTAAAATCAAATTAAGTTCTGGGCAAGTGGTTAGAAATGTTTGGATTTAAATAAACGAAAGCTTAAGAGTCTTTGACCTAATCAATGCTTCACCTGGCAACAATTCTTTTAACCCTAACTGATGCAGTGGGTGTCTTCTCCTGAACAACCATATGGGAAGGCGTTTCTTTTGGTCTTTGGAAAAGATGCTAATGTCCTTCAGAATCGCCCTGCACCAAAAAAAAAACCTTAAATGGCCGTCATAGGAAATTTCTAAACACATCACGGCTGAACTCACGGCTGTGTTTAATAGTGAAAGTAAAAAGCATTTCTCTCACACAGTGCAGCAAGAACTCTCATGACTGGGACTAAACAGAAAACCACTAAGTAGTTAGCCTAATAAGAAAAAAGGCTTCTGTTTGTTAAAGAGCATACTGGACTCTGGAGCAATGGAAAATAGTCATGTGGTCTGGGACAGTGACTGGTGTGTCAGGGTAGAAAGGGAAAGATATAAAGCAATGCACTTATCATGCCTAATGTTCACCATACAAACCTCTGAAAACAGCTATATTATCTAGGGTTGCTTCAGTCACGTTGAAGTACAGCAACACTACGTAACAACTAGAAAAGTCAGTTTCCTAAAGAATGCAGACTGATTGTACTGCTTAAGCTTTTTGCTAGCCAGCTGCAAAGGTGTTGCTAGGTGGTTGCTATTGTTTTCACAGAGTAGTGTGGGTTAGTATGACTCTGGATGTGAAATATAGAGGAGTAAGGGTCAGTATAGGACATGTACCGGTCCTGCTGCCTGAGGAAAGTCCAAAAGATCTGGTTGGACTGTAGCCACCCAGCACACGACCTGTTCACCTTACTGCCATCAGACAGGACTGCAGTTAGACACATAGAGGAGTGTGGGTCAGTATGACTGGATTAGACACATAGAGGAGTGTGGGTCAGTAGGACTGGATTAGACACATAGAGGAGTGTGGGTCAGTAGGACTGGATTAGACACATAGAGGAGTGTGGGTCAGTAGGACTGGATCAGACGCATAGAGGAGTGTGGGTCAGTAGGACTGGATTAGACACATAGAGGAGTGTGGGTCAGTAGGACTGGATTAGACACATAGAGGAGTGTGGGTCAGTATTGCAGCATGTGCTTAGAGGCATTCAAAGGGGTAAATACCAGGAAAGCAGTGGGGCCAGATGGAATCTGTGTTTGAGTTCTTAAAGCCTGCATGCCTTGCTGGCTCTGGTGTTTACTCTGGTATTTGCCCAGTAGTCCTTACATCAAGTGTGACTAAATGCTTTGAAAATCTGGTCAGAGACTTTTCACTGCCAGACTCCACAAACCCACTACCTGCTTTACAGATAAAGTCAGCACACATCTGTTCCACACAACATTGTCTCAAATGGTTGCTGCACGATTTAAGGTGGAATGGGGGAAATTCGATCAAGCTGGCGATTCTTGGTGGAGATCATAAATAATTATCTTTCCTCTATTTTAAGACATGATACCCTAAATGTATTTAAACTATGAGGAGTTGAACTGTACCCTCCTCTGCTGTCACGCTGCAGACTGGCAGGGTTGCCTACAGAGCACCGCTAACAGCCTTTTAGTGAAGTCATGTAGTTTTTTTTTTGTTTATTTTGTTTTTTATTCAGTACAGACTTGTTAGTCTGGTTAATATGTAAAACTGAATGTGTGAATGAATCGCGAGCGCCCGTGCTTTTCGTCTGTTTACATTAAACTGATAATGTACCTGGTTCTTGAAGGTTTGTCCTATTTCATAGGGGGAAGATTTTATCCACTACCCCTTGTAAATATGGAGAGGGTTACACTCGAAAACAAAGGGTACGAGTAAAATTAAGAAATGGGATTGGTCCTTCGTCCCAGCTGTGAAGCATTCGTCATGATTTGAAGCTGCTCTGCTGCTTCAGGACAAAAATGCCCTGTGATCATTGAGGGACCATTGGGTTCAAAGGTGTATCAAAACATTTTGCCTGAGAATTTATGGGCACCAGTCCATGACCTCAAAATAAAGAGACACTGGGTGATGAAACAAGTGACTCAAAAGCACACAAGTAAACCAACTATGGGCTAAAAGAATCAGATGATTTGTGTTTTTAGAACAGAGTCCTGGTATGGCTGTGGTATGACCCGAGGAGATCTCAGAAGAAAGCAAGGCATCTCAGAAATGGCAATAAACTGGAACACATTTACAGGGAGAATGGTCCAAACCTTTCATGGCAGTGCTGTTTAAATCTTTTTTGCAGCTACAGGAAACAATTAGCAGATGTGATAATGCTAAAGGTTGTTTGTATGGAACTGTAATCTTGCAGTGTTAATACTCACCAGTAATTTTTCTGTGTTGTTTTCCAGAGCCATGTTTCAGCTCGTGCTGATTTTAGGTCAGTCATCTCGTTACTGTCTCATATTTTAATTTTAATTTTAACAGACTAGCTTTAAACATACATGATTAGTTTGTATTGAACAATGTATTTCACACTGTGTTCATACAGTACTAACTCTCTTAAACAGGGTTCTGCTCCCTCAGCACTTGTCTTACTCGTCAGTATCACTTTGTGAATGAGAATAAGACATGGGCTGAAGCTCAGAGGTACTGCAGAGAGCATTATGCTGACCTGGCCAGCATTGATAACAGTGAAGACACACAAGTGCTTAAAAGCATAGAAGGCATCAAGAACAGCAGATCAACCTGGATTGGACTGTATGATGATATAAACAGCTGGAGATGGTCTCTGGATGATGATAACTTCTACAAGGGGAACGAGAGAAACTTTAGAAACTGGTATATAGATAAACCTGTGAACTGGGGTGGAGACTCGCTATGTGTGTTTTATTTAAGTTTTATTGCATCCTGGCAGACAGCCTCTTGTTCATCCGAACGCCCCTTCATTTGCTATGATGGTGAGCACAACTTTAATGTATCTCAAACAGTTGCTTTAGGTTTCTGCCAGAAAGATTTAAAAGGCTAAAATTATAGAAATGTATAATATAATGATAATTTAATGAACAATAATGCTATGGAAATCCAGTCCTTGTGAGAATAAAATAGCATTCCTTAATTAGGTTTTGAAAGGGCCAATTGAATGTCCAGGATGATCATCAGTGGACAAAAATCAGTAGACCATATTCAGGAAACTGTGGTGAATAGAAGTGAATGGAGTTTTGATTTGTTGTTTAGTCTGCAGATTTTAACGAAGACATCTAATTCTGTAAGGTCAATTCTGTCAAACCTGCACATGTAAAAGTGTAAGTCCCCGGGCTGGATGAAAAAGCTGAGAGTCAGAGATGAATTTCCCAGGGTGCATAAAACCACAGAAAGCCATCAGAACAGCAGCTTTGAGTAAAGAGTTCATATAAGGAGTAAAAAGACCTTTAAGGTTTAAAAGTTTGTCCCAGCCTTTCAGAAT
This sequence comes from Prochilodus magdalenae, assembly GCA_024036415.1. Lineage (NCBI taxonomy): Eukaryota > Metazoa > Chordata > Actinopteri > Characiformes > Prochilodontidae > Prochilodus > Prochilodus magdalenae. The sequence continues at coordinate 65,153 of JAMWET010004592.1, read as the reverse complement.
TCACTTTGAGAAGCAATGGAACTGATTTGCTGTGTACTATTGTACACATAATGGGCACAAGGATTTAAAAAATTGGAGAGAAAACCGGAAAAGAAGAAACCATGGTGATGTTGAATTATAAGGTTTGAGAGTGGAACTAGCTAAACTATTAGACCTGTAAAACCAGCCTGAGACTAGCACAGCATAATTTAATATATATTTAATCCAGAATGAGATCTGAGAATATGATATGTTGGATCCTTTTGGCTGCTTGTCTGAGACACTTGTGCAAATGAAAGCAAAAAAGTAACTGATTGCCAGGTCTAGGTGACTATGCTATGCTGTGCTACACCTATAAGAGTCCTTGGGCAAGACTCCTAACACTACGTTGGCCTACCTGTAATATGAATACCCTTGTAAGTAGCTCTGGATAAGAGCGTCAGCTAAATGCCGTAAATGTAAATGTACCCATGGCTTTCACAGAGAGAGCAGTGGAGAAACTGAAGGCAGAGGGCAAAAACAAGCAAAGCAAAACAGAGCCGGGGGCAGAGATGGCCACCAAACAGGAATCGAATCTACTAACAGAGTCAGCAAGGCAGAGGGTGCTCGCAGGACTTTCTTGGAGAGGACGACATTGCTTATTCCCAGACTGAGTAGAAGTTACAGAAGTAGAGTCCAGTCTGTACACAAAAGTAACAGAGGGGTGGGCCAGAGTATTAGCAGCCAGTCGAGTGAGCGAGGTCGTCCCCTGACAATCCACTGGCAATGGGAATTCCATCTTCTTGGAAGGCCTAGAAGACCACGAAGACTCACAGCCACAGATGTGGCAGTTAATGAAGACAAACAATAAGCATGCAGTTAGGAAATACCAGCAACCTCACATAGAAGCCATAGAAGCTACACGTATCAGAATGACAGAACACTTCTCTCTCTCTCATGTGAAACTAAAGTCAGAAAGAACATCGAACGCAAGTGGCGAATCCTCTAAAGGACATAGTAGGTACGACCTGCAACTGGCCAGAGCAGTAGAAATCAATGTGTTGGTGTGGTTTTGAGAGTCTTGCTAGGCAGAAACTTCAGCCAAAACTTTTATTGTAGTAACTGCTTTCCTTGAAAATCATCAATACCTACTGGGAAAAGTGCTCTTTTTTTCAGGAGAGGGCGAATGCCAGACTCACAATATGCTTTTATAGCATCAGAGACTACATGACCTGGACTGATGCTCAGAGCATATTGCAGAGAGCATGTATACAGACATAGGACGAAGTTTGACAAGAACAAGACCTGATGAACTGGGAAGTTATAAGATCATACGATAACTTAGTTGCATGCCATGAACCAGGCCTGTACAGAACCAGGTCCTGCGTCAATCAGATCAGAGCAACTCTTTCTTTCAGCTACAGGAAAGCAGGACAACCCAGCATAAGCTGGACAGAGACTGTGAAAACGCTACAGCTGTGTCATTGAGTGACTTTTGGACAATGTGGACAGAATGAAAACTGTGAGCACAGGCCTACTAGCCCCGTTCCTCTGCTACAGTGGTGAGTACAAAAGATAATTTAGGTTTCAGAAGTTATTTAAGTCACACTTTCTATAAATCAAGGGATCCATAATGAATTATAACCTAATTCATACAGATCTATAAGGCATTAGTAATGTTGCTATGCAATGACAGCCACAAATATAAAACTAAGTACAGGTGAACATAACACTACATCACTATAGTTTTTAATTATTCTAATCAACAGCCAGGGAGGCCATTCATAATGAGGACAGTGGGTTGGCGGTTCTAAAGTTCCAAAGCATGCTTCTAAGGTCCTATGATGGACTGGGAGCCTAAACATATATTAGAGTCTTAGGTAATTACATAAAATGCCCCCTAACCAGACACGAGGGGTTCTTGCTAGCAGTGAATGGCAAGTGAGCTTTCATGTTTCAGAGTGACAGTGTCCCAGTTTTTCACAAAAAAAAAAAAAAAAGCTGGTGTAGTGTGTAAATGGTAGGAAGCGACATTTACACAATGCAGGCAAATTCTCATCACACTGTTCATACTAAATCAGGGGTCCCTGCATCTGCCCTGTAGAGCAAACATACATTGTTAACCAATTGACCAATCCTTCCTTTGGCACCACCAGGCCATTTTCATTCCCATTTCATTTTCATCTTTGATAATGATGTACTAAATATGTTTATTCATAGATAATGTAAGCTGCTGTTGTATACTGAAGTAACTCTATATTTATATGACGAGAACTTTTCTTTAATTTTAAAAAATTGGAGATACCTGTTGTCTTTGGACAGTGACAAAATGTAAGCATGTGCATCTTTGACAATACTAAATAGTGATAGTTTTAAATGAGTTTCCCCCTCCCCCCAAAAGATACACTACTTCCTGATCAGTTACATGTAATTTTGTAGGAGAATCATTTCTGTTCTGTTTTGTGTTTCTCTAGCAGTGTCCCCTACGTTCTCTCATCAGTACCACTTTGTTAATGAGAGTAAGAGCTGGACTGAAGCTCAGAGATACTGCAGAGAGAATTACACTGACCTGGCCACCATTGATAACATGGAGGAAATGAACAGCCTCATTAACACAGTAAACAGCAGCTACTCTGGTTTAGCCTGGATTGGACTGTATGATGATCTGGACAGCTGGAGGTGGTCTCTGGATGATGAGAGTTTCTACAAGGAGGGAGAGAGAGACCTCAAAGGGTGGTACAGTGAACCTGATTACTGGAATGGGCTTGACATGTGTGTTTGCTTACGGCCTGATGGGACATGGTTTGATGAAAATTGTTTTTCATATAATCCATTCATCTGTTATGATGGTAAGAAAATCTCAAATGAGGCTGAAGGGAACTTTTAGCATTGTCTTCATTTGAATGTGTTGATTATGTTATTGATCTGTTTCAGACAACAATGGAACCGATAACTACATCTGGATAAACGAGTACAGGACTTGGTCAGATGCTCAACGTTACTGCAGAGAGCTTTACACAGACCTGGCCAGTGTGAGGAACTTAACTGAGAATCAGAGAATTCTAAACATTACAGGTGGCTTTTGTGTTTGGATTGGTCTGTACAGGACCAGACTCTGGTCAGACCAGCACAGTTCTACATACGAGAACTGGAGACCATATATGCCTGACTCAGGACAACCTGATAATGGTGTTAATGATTATAGAGAATATGGTAATCAGCACTGTACTGCTGTATCATTCAGTGATTCAGGCCTGTGGACAGATGAGAACTGCTTAGCTACGCTCCCGTTCGTCTGCTACAGCAGTGAGTTTAATTCATCATTGAGTTTTATTTTAAATGTTGTACAGTATAAGACTAAGTAACTAGAATACATCATTTGCTTCTGTTAGTAAAATCAGGATGCATGTGTTTGTGTGTTTTGTTCATGTTTTCTCTTTTTTCTTTATTAAATAAAGAGTTCTGCGCAGGGTTCTTATGTGTCCCTCATCAGTATCACTTTGTTACTGAGCGTAAGAGCTGGACTGAAGCTCAGAGATACTGCAGAGAGAATTACACTGACCTGGCCACCATTGATAACATGGAGGAAATGAACAGAGTCATTAACGTAGTAAACAGCAGCTACTCTGGTTTAGCCTGGCTTGGACTGTATGATGATCTGGACAGCTGGAGATGGTCTCTGGATGATGAGAGCTTCTACAAGGAGAATGTGACGACCTTCAGAAACTGGAACATTCAGAAACCTGTTAACTCTGGAGGAAACAGTATGTGTGTGTTGTTGTCAGTGTCTTATGCCACATGGAGTGAAAACATGTGCTCTCAATGGTTTCCATTCATATGCTATGATGGTGAGTACAGCTGACAAACAGTGATTGTATTGATAATCGTTTACTGATATTTATTTGGCTTAATTTTGACAATAGCATTTACAAGAGAACTTCTTCTGTGCCTGACCCTATGCATTCTGTTCTACTGTAGAACAAACATTGTTCACTAGTATTAATGGGGTGATAGCCTTGGACCTCACCCTTTAGCAACTGTGTTCTGAAATTGTATTGCTTCTGGCCATCAAAATTAACCTACGCACTTACATATATATTGTATTTAGGAATATTCAGCAACATCTTTGTTCTTCTAGTAATATCTCTGTTTGTTTCTCATAGGTAGAATAAATGCCAGTGCAAGATTTATTTTAGTCTATCAGTACATGTCATGGACCGAAGCTCAGAGGTACTGCAGGGACCATTACACAGACCTGGCCAGCGTGAGGAACAAAACTGAGAACCAAAACTTAATATCAGTGGTAAATTATTATTATGATAATGTATGGATCGGCCTGTACAGAACCAGGTCCTGGTCAGATCAGAGCAACTCTTCTTTCAGCTACTGGAAAGCAGGACAACCAGATAATGCTGGACAGAGTGAATACTGTACAGCTGTGTCATTCAGTGCCTCTGGACAATGGTCAGATGAAAACTGTGGTCACACTCTGCCTTTCCTCTGCTACAGTGGTGAGTACACGTCTGATTTTAAGGTTAAAAACTATTTTAAACCCAAATCTTCATAATTAAAATGACATTTTCCCTGACTTTCTTACGCTTCTCTAGCAATGCCATCCCATCAGTATCACTTTGTTACTGAGAGTAAGAGCTGGACTGAAGCTCAGAGATACTGCAGAGAGAATTACACTGACCTGGCCACCATTGATAACATGGAGGAAATGAACAGGCTCATTAACACAGTGAACAGCAGCTACTCTGGTTTAGCCTGGATTGGCCTGTATGATGATCTGGACAGCTGGAGATGGTCTCTGGAAGATGACAGTTTCTACAAGGAGGGAGAGAGAGACTTCAGAGGGTGGCACCGTCAACCAGATAACTACCATGGAGAAGAACTGTGTGTCTACATGTCTTCAACAGGGGAATGGTTTGATAGCTCCTGCACTGACAGATGGCGATTTGTTTGCTATAACAGTAAGTGCTGCCAATATCAGGACTTAAATAACTTTAGTTTTTAAATGAACTATAATATACGCTCCTAAAGGACTGGACTTGTTTCATGTGATATTATTTTAATGGTAGAATATCATCCTATTCCTAAAATGTAGAATATTCATGCTTGTAGGAAAACACAATCTCTGGTATGATAAAGTCTTATGGGACATGGGAGAGTGTCATGTCATGAATATACCTCAAGTCACATTTGCCGTTTTTAATGGTTGGCCTGTAATAGTGTTTATATTGCCTTCGTCCTGCTTCAAGATCCATTGATGAGGTTTAGTCCCTACCTAGGCATAGAGCTTGAGGGTTGGCTCGTGTATCTCAAGTTCTTGTACACCTGGGGACATTTTTCCTTAATAAATTCAATTATTAGATTCTAATATTAATTGGGTTCAAATCCCAAACGAATGTCGTAACACTCTTAACATTGTAATTTTTTCTGAAACTTTAAATCTCTTTTTATTTTAAAGTTTTTTTTGAATACCACAGTTTACAGAAGTTAAAAACCAGTCATGGCTTTATTTTGGTACAATATGTTTATTTATAAAATTGTGAAACCATAACCTGAAGGGCGGACTGCTGCTGTGCGCTCTGGTCTGTACGCTCGCAGCTGCAGCACCCTGTGCTTGTTTCAGACTGAAAGAGTTGATGTAGAAGTATAAATAAGTCAGATTATCTGACAGATTACTTTGCTGTTTTGTTAATGAATATATGAGGTTTTCCATCCTCTCTCTTTTAGGTACAAACAGCACATATGTGCTGGTTGCTAATGAACAGACTTGGACAGAAGCTCAGAGTTTCTGTAGACAGTATTACACAGACCTGGCCAGTGTGAGGAACCAGACTGAGCTCCAGCAAATACTAAGTATTTCACAAGGCAGTGCAGTTTGGATTGGTCTGTATAGAAACCGACTGTGGTCAGACCAGAGCAACTCCACTTTCACATACTGGATACCAGCAGACCCCCGATATGCACTACAAGAACCTGATAATGGTTTTCACTCATCTGGACAATTTAGAAATCAATACTGCACAGCTGTGGACCATTCAGGTTACTGGACCGATGAAGACTGTTCAGCCACTTTCCCTTTCATCTGCTACAGTGGTGAGTTTCCTATATATAATCAGCTCCTGTCGTAAGAGCTGATTATATGATTGATGATAATATGAATGATTCGAATGAATAAAACCAATTTAAATGATGACTTTCAACCTGTTTCCTAATGCTGTCTGCTGGGTCCTGTCTAGTTCCAGCTCCAGCTCCAGGTGAGAGGAGACCTTTCTTCTTACTCTTCCTTAAAGTCTTTAACAGACAGCTGCATTCTTAAGCTCACCTACTGCTCATTTAGCAAGCTCCAGTACTGTTTCACATATGCACTGAATCATTTACAGTGTTACTCAGTAACTCTTTTAGCCCCCAGTGCAAAAACAAGTATTCACTTTCATTAAAATACTTTCAGTTAGTACAAAAATGTAAACTGCATGTTTATATGATATTAATAAATTTAGTAACTAAAGTGTGACAGCCCACCCTCTTCTAGGTGTTATTGTATGCCATAATAATAGACAAAAACTTTTTCGTGTTTCATTGTTAGAGGGACACGAGACACTGTATATCTCTGTGTAGAGAAACCTGTATATGTCAAGTAACATGTATGCATGTACTATAGTGATATACCTAACCACTCCTGTCACAGGTCCTGTTATGGGACTGAGAGTGAAAGTTAAGGATGAGAAGAATCGCTCTGCATCTCAGATTAAAGAACTGGTTTTAATGCAGGTGAGTAGTATTTGTTACCTCACTGTCTTTATCTAAACTGATTATAAAACTGCTCCTCATATCAGCCTGATCTAACAAAAGAGTAACTGTACAGATCATCAGGAAAAAATATGAATGGATTCATAAAATATTATTAAAAATTACACACATTGTAACACACTTAAGTTTTATGTGATGCTGATGTCAGAACAAAACCTTGTATCTGATGTTTTTCAGCTTTAGACAAATATGGTTACTTAAAGCATAAAAAGATGTTTTAAGATAAACATAGCTCCTTACATTGTAAATTTCATGATGTACTGCCTAAAAAAATGGCCTACATGGAAGTAAAGTCTGGTTCCACTGATTTACTTTAAAAGTAAAACAGGGTTTAGCCCTTTTACCTGTAAAGTTATTATTTTGGAGATACGAGGTTTGGTTCTGACATTTGGTTTTATCCTGTTGTAATTAACATGATGAAACGTCTGCTTGTGTGTTAGAGTTTGATAATGTAAAACAGGTTTAATGTAAGTGAGCTTTTGTTTTTAGCTTCATGATGAGCTCATCAGATTGGGACTTCCCAGCGACTTCACACTGGAAGTGAGAAACCTCAGTAAGATAGTCCCCTGATGGAGAAGTCTTTGTTGTGCACCAGTACTTTTCATTTACTCGGTTACTGTTTATTTTAAAGAATATTTTTTGGAGAATGATTTACAGAAGATATAAGAGAGACATATAGAAAAATCAATAATAACAGTTTAATTGTTGTAATTACTTAAAGATCACTTTATGTGGGTTATTGGTAAATCTTTTGATTTTGAATTAATCTTAATACTGCTTAAATGTATCATATGAATTGCTTGTTTTAATAATATTAGAGAATCTCAGATATAATTGATCAGTAGATGTGATGTACACTTCTCTCATGCCTCTATTTCGGTCTAAAAGAAGTGGTTTGTATCAGAGTTTACAAGCAGAAAATGAATATGGAGAGATAATTTAACATGAGCCACGTATGCAGGGAAACGGATTTTTGTTGTCATGTATCTTTAGTCATACGGTGTTTGATACAGCTGATATATTAAGCTCCAAAATTATCGAATAAATCAAACATACAGACAGTGCTCTGGAATTGAGTTTTTCTAAAGACTATACAGAATAAAAGGAGCTGATAAACAAGCATCAAAATTTAGACCAAAGTTTAGTCATTATTCCTTCCTACCCAGTAGCCACAGTGCTGCAGCTGTTATAACTCATTAATTATTGGTTATTACTGTTTATTACTTATTATGTTAGCCAGCTTTAAAGTGTGTTTATAAGATGTCAGAACATGGAATATGTTTAGAGATTTGTTTGATATTTGATATTTGTACATTGTATTTGTACTACTGCTGTACAACAGTATAGTCTGTTGTCATGCTCTCTGAATCTCTTGTCAATGTGTCACACAACTCCTCCTCCTGGGCCTGTGCGGTCCTGCACATGGCCTCTTCTCTGGCTCCACCCAGACTCCACCCAGACTCCACCCACTCTTACACATATGCAGCCGATCTAGGACTCATTAGGACTCAAATATATAACCCTTAGTTTGCTCTGTCTGTTTGCAAAGTCTCTGGGTTCGTAAATAAAGTTCTAAGCTGTGTTCCACTGTGTTGCTGAGTATCTCGCCATGCTTCTTCAATGTGCATTCCCTGGTTTGAGCCCTGCTCTGGTATCTTGATTTTTGTGATTATGGATTTGTCCCTGATGCTGCCTGTCTGTGTTTTAACCCCTGCCTGTTTGAACTGTGATTCTTGGACAAGTCTCCCTGTCACTGTGTCTGTAAGTAAGCATTTTAGTTGATAAGCTGTTTACATAAGCATATTTGTGAGAACCAATTCCTTAAATTTATAGTTTTATAGATACATTAGCTGTACTTCCTAGCATGTTGCTCGCTTAAGTGCTACTCCAGCCTGTCTTGTCCTGGTGATATGATGTTTTAGTCATGTATGTTATAAACTTATAATTTATGTAGCATATTGAAAAACGGTATCACTGACTTTGTCATTTATTCTTTTCAGTTTTATTCTGTCTCCTTTGTTTGAAATTCCTGCCTTTTTTCCACTCCTTTTTAGACAGCTTCTAATGTTCTCATGGTAGCATGCTGGTCCACGGTCACCCACATTGTTGGTTCAAATCCAGCATCATTTGTATTGACAAGCCCCACCTATATATTTGAGTTGTGAATATTTTTGTGTTTGAGATAATAGCGTTACAAGCCCGGGGACCAATGGCACACAAAGTCAAACCACCAAACCGTCTAGGGTTTAATTAGGATATCCTGCCCCTACGTGCTGCAATTTGGCGTGAGACATGAACCTACGTAAAGGTGTGTGCCTGAAACTGGTTGGACCCACTAAGAGACCAACTCACCTGATGTCCAAGTCCTCAAATCTCAAGCTATGTTCATAGTAGTGTTCAGGTTTTATATATGTTGATGGGATGGATGGCACCAATAACTTATAGTTAATAATAGTAAATAGTAAATAAATAGTAAACAATAATAATAAAAAAGCTCTGCATTTGAGTCCACCACCACAGCATAACCATAACTGATATATTCACTCTGTATATTAGATTTATATTAGTGTAATGTTTACTGTAGTGAGCTTTTCACCAAAACTTGGCTGAATTCAGCTTACCAGAGTCCCTCCAGTCTAAGGTCTGGCATGAGTGACTTATTAGATCTAGTATATGTGGACAAATTGGGATCTCTACTTCTCATAGTACATAAGAGGCATCAGGGCTTCCCCTTAGACACACCCTGCTATCACAGTACATTTGTTTGGGAAGGGGAGGCGGCTGATGTTCGGTTAAAACTTCCTATTGATGCCAGTGTTAAGGAACTTGTTAATTAAATGCTCAAGTACATCTGCACATCACTAATTACTGTGAAGAGAAATAAAGAGTCTGCTGTTATTGTACTGCATGCATCCTAGTTTACTGTTTCCAAATTTTTCATCAAAGAAGTCCAGTATTTATGGTTAGCGTCCAACCGATAAAGGAGTTGAACAAACCCATCCGATGACTGGAGTGTGTCACACAAAATACCAACTCTGGGAAACGGGGAGATATTTCTGATTTTACAGCAAAAAGCGAATTAAAACTGGATTTCCAAATGACGGCAAGCAATTATGGTTTCAAACACGTGGTCCCTCGACAAAGGAGGAAGTAGCAAGAATAAGCCTGATCCATGTCTCCAGATCCAAATCTTTATGAGTATGAAATAGAACAACCCACACCACTCTATCAAAAGCTTTTTCAACATCCGTTAAGATAACCAACTCAGGAATATCGAAAGAGAAAGGGGTATAAAGAATATCCAGTAAGTGCCTTACATTACAAATAATGCTCTGTAAGTGGAGAGTGGAAAAAAAAAGATTTACTAACAAGCTTCTAGTCATCCTGCTAACGTCTTGACCAATAGCTTAATATGTGTGTAAAGTAAGGAAATGGGCTCATAACTGCAGAGAAACAAAGAAAGGGGATTTTCTTATTTAAGTATAACAGAATGATGTGCTGATGTAGGGTAAGGGGGAGAATGTCTGATTCCAGTGATTAATAAAACATGTTCAATAGAAGTGAAGCTAATTTATTCTTAAAATTTAGGGTCTGGACCTTCATCGTCCCAGTTTGGACCATACATGTTGGCATGGGTAAGGTGCATAACATGTATCCTTCCTAAGTCAAAGAAAGATGTCTATTTAGGTCTGGTATTAATCTAGACAAAGAGACAGGGGCTGATTTTTCTGCATAAGAATTGCAACATCTCGGTCCCTGCTGGAAAAGGAATTACAATAAATCTGACCCACCAATCCTCCCTCTAGGTAATTTTCAGTGGTCGGATTGTTTGGGATGGGTCTCCTAAAGAAATGCTGCCTCTGAAACTGAATTGTGGATAAGTTTTAGATTCAGTCACTTGGCACATCCCCTGCTTGTTTCCTTAGCAGCTAAATTTTGGTCAGACTCTTCGTCTGGAGCGGGTTATCTGTTAAAAGAGGTAACGGCTTAGTCACACCTATGATTCTAGGAAAGCTCCTTCTGTTAAATACTCTACTACTTTGTAGTACTCAAAGAGAGAGGACAAGTCTGTACACTTCTGTAATGCATCAATGGTTTCCAAAGTTTCTGTTGCTCCAGACCAGTGTGTGCTTGCGTCCTTGGGTTACCAAATTATCTATGCTATGGAATTTTCAATACTAAAGTTAAAAGATGTCAGTGGAATATGGGTCAGGGCTCCTAAACACCACTCAGGGGCTCTGCCGGGCAAGCTACCAGTAGGAAATTGGGGGAGGACCCAAATGCAAAGCAGTCAAAATGTGGGAACTAATATAGGTGGGGAAAAAAAGGTACTGCACAAACCCACCCGAACTTGGGAAAAGTTTGAGCTTGAAAAAAGGAAAAAGGATGCCAGGGAGGGCTGGTAACCTCTTCAACCAACTGAGTTGTAAACCTAGTAAACTCCCAACAAAAGGCAAACAGAGGAGAGGACAACAGCTGTCCCTTTTTGCTTTAAAGAACTCTCCACTTTATAGTAGGGGTGAGCTAGAGAGACAAACTAGGAGAAGGAGGAGTTGAGAAAACCCTTAACCCCTCTGAGGAGTGTGTACAAGGATGAGGGGGAGAGCGAGACCTCACAGCCCTCAGCAAAAAGAAGAAGAAAGTCCTGTTTTTGTTTTACTTTTTACGAAAGGGTGAGCACCAACGTTTTCAGCATTCCAAAGAAAAGAGAAAGAGTAAGAGAGAGGGAGAAGTGAGGGTGAGCTTAAAGACTCTTAAGCCTCTACCGTTACCAGCCAGGACCCTACATGCGCTTAGTGTAGTAAAGAACCAGCAACCCAGACTACTTCCTGAGAGGTATATATAGCCCATTCACCAGGTGCAGGGTGTTAGGACTGATTGCTTGTTCGCCACTGTCCCCTAGTGGCCAGGGTAAGGCTGTCACCCACGCCAGTCCTTACAGATAATCTCTGTAAATGTTCTTGAGGCTACCCCTCCTACGGTCACGTTTGATTTTGTGAACTGGTAGGTTGGGCATTTTTCCCACCACAACACAGGGATTAAGACTCCATCTGCATTCCAGCTTCCTTTTCGGTTACCAATTTTTGAGCAGCACTCGGCCACCAGTTTCAACTGGTTATTCCTCAGATGTCTCTTGTCTTGTCCCCCTCATGCAAGTTTGTAATGTTGTTGTAGTGCTCCTTAAGCTTAGTTACATATCCGGAAAGGCTGGCACACTCTGTGCCATCTGGAGAGGGCCCAAAGCACAAATGAATGGGGTGTCTTGCCTCTCTGCTGAACATCAAACAGCATGATGATTATCCTGTGGCACTGCATCTCGAGCTATTGAATGCATGAACCAAGTATTACACATACCGGCTCCAGTGATGTTTCGTCTCTTGACCCACAGTTTAATGTTTAAGGAATTCCTTGAGGATGATATGCAGTGGTAGGCTTTGAACTCTCAAGCATCATTAAAAAACTGGTGTCAACATGCAGAATGTAAGGCCTCTAGGGATACACAAATGTCAATACAGGAAAACATTTCAGGCAGTAAATGACTTGTTGGAATGCATCAGTACAAGACTGGTCCCATCTCTCACCAAAGAGCTCAAATTCTTTCATATCGTCACAGTCCAAAGTAAAACAAATAGCTCCAAAATGTAAACTTTACAGGAGACGATGAAAAACCCATTTCACTTTAATGTAAGTCAATGGAACCAGATGTCTTTCCAAGAACTTTTGGGTCATTTCAGTCCATTCAACATGATATTTTCACACAGTGTAAACAGCAGCTGCTGTGGCCAAATATTGCCTAAAAGTAAAAATGGACAAAAATGGAGATACATGTACAATTTGTTCGAATCCTTGTTTCCGACTTTTTTAGTAGGAGTATATCCATTTGGGAACTTTGTCAGTCACCTAACAATGACAGAATTGTTGGCTACCAATCCTCTGTTACAGCCACAAAATGTTTAGAACGACTGCAGGCTGTTCAGGTTTGTGGAATGAAGCCAATTAATGATTACTTCAGTCTTTGCTGGATCAGGTGAGACATCTTCAGGTATCAGGTATTTCACCTTTTGTAAGCAGATTTGGCACGTGTGAAGAAATCTTAGTCCAACCTGTTCGCAATATCTGCAGACATTCTTAGAGTTCTCTGTTTCTTCCTCATAAGCACAATTTCCTGGATAATATCTCCTGTAAGAGCTCTTGGAACTGATTTCTTACATCTTTTACGTCTGCAGAAGCAAGGCGGTTAGAACATTCATGTAAGGGTCGGGAATCCAACAACCAAATCATATGATCTACATCTTTGTCTAATCTGACATTCCTCTCGTGCAGAGAAGAAATACCGGCTCTTTGTGATAGCTTCTAATGAAACCTGCCTTTCCGATCTCCTGGAACAGCTGAATCTTCAAAGTTGATCAGATAGAAATCAAATTCCTGTTGAACTGCACTGTCAGGAGGAATGGTTGCAACTGGGTAAGTGAGGTGTATGTGTCTGATAATCGCTCCTACAGGTATGGATATCTCATGTTTGAGTCTAGTGAACAGCCTGGCATCCCGACATAGCCACGACAGGGGTAACTATGTAATCAGTTAAATACTTGTGGTACCAGGGCTAAAAAATGATAATTTGTGAGTCACAATCAAGAAGGTCTTTATATGGGTGCCCATTTCCCTTCAGTGGCATTAGGCTACGGGGACCAATCAAACTTGCAGGTATATCTGCAGTCTCCTGTCTGGAGACCGCATTGTTCTTGATCTCACAGTTAACGTCTCTGTTGATATCATCACCAGCATGCTGCTTACCTTTGGAAATCCTTAGAACCTGGATCAACTTTTACATGATTCTCTGGATTTTTTTGAAGCAAAATGACCATCCTCCCCACAAGTGCTAAGTGTACTAGCTGAAGTAAACTACAACAGAACATCATTCTCTTTTTTTGTATGTATGTACTGTATGCCGATTTTATGTGATCCTCTAATATGGTCTAAAGCAAATTTACTGGTTACTATTTAAAAAAGTGGTGCATTCAAAACAAAGAAGTATAAAGAAAACCACACCAGATGGAAAGAAGTTACAAGGTGACGTAATCTCATAACACAAACATTATTCCCCTCCTACCGATAGCTTTACACAAGACACAGAAAGCTAAAACAATAAAACCTTACCGCCCAGAAATGTTCTGCCACAGCCTAGCCTGCCAAGATGGATCACGGATATCGACTTGTTCTACCTGACTTTTAAGATCAGACTCCTTAACTGACATGGCAGATCTGACACCATTGAAAGAACAACCATAGCAGTGTGTGTGTGTGGGGGGGCCGGGGGCTTGATAAATCAGAAAAGCATTCATTAATGTGACCTGTTTGTTGGGTTTCGCATTGTTTCATTAAAAGACAATATTGACCAGGAACTGTTTTATAATTCAGAAAATTCAGAAAAATTTGATAGTTCAAATTCGAAATTCAGCGGAATCTAGTTCAGGAATATGTTGTCAAACAGCCAGCGTTTTAACAAACACAATTCTAACAGACACAACATGTTTTTGATTCACAAAAACAAGCGCTAAATGAATATAAGGATCACTTCTCACCTAATTTAACAGCCTGCTTTCATTATCAGAACTTTCATAACTCAATAAGTGTCCTCATCATCACCTGCAGACTGTGTAATACACCGGTGATCACAGTACACTTTGCAGCATCAGTCAATAAAGCCAGCAGCTGGTTTTCTCTTTCTATCATCGCTTTGGTAAAGAGTCCCAGCAGAGAAGAGCATAACTGTGTCATGGTGCGGTTTGGTTTGGACCCAAATGCAGTGCAGGAGTCCGCTTGCGCCGGTATAAAGGTTTATACTGCAAGCAAACTGAGTTCCTGGATGCGGATGCACGTGACACTATGTGTGAGAGAAGTGAACCGTTTTGCTGGGCTGTGAAGGTTTAAGCGGGAATCAAACACCCGACCTTCGTAGTGGGAACCCCACGTGTTACCACTGCACTACGTGGCAGCACATGTCATGATGGGGTTTAGAGAGTGAGAGGGAGAAACGGCGGGAAAAAGCAAGCAAAGAAGACGCCGGGGCAACGTACTCAAATGAAAGGAACAGAAATAAACAGGAGAGGGTTTAACAGAAAGGGGACACACGCTGTCTACCCTGCGCAGTTGTTTAAATATTTTTAAGCACTTGCTGCTCTTCTCCTTTCCTTGTGCCCTTTTTACTTAGTTTTTTCTTTTTTCTTTTCTTTCCCTTCTCTTTTCTTTTTCTCTCTTCTTTTTCTCTTTGACTGTATCGTACCGGCTACCCCTCTACAAAGGTGCAGCAGAGGTGTTTGTGTGGTGTGGGGGCATTCTGGGGTTTGGAATTCCGGGCTGTAGTTCCCCAGAACGGTGCTGCTTTTCCCCTCTGCTGGCTGCAGGCGGACCCTTACAAACTGAGAGGTTATGATAGAGCTTCTATGTCTAATAATAATATTATGAGTATAAAAGAATGAATTTTCTTTTACACCGCTGTTTTATTCCCAGGCACTATTGAAATTATGGGATTGGACAGTTCTGGAGGTTTTTGTGCATCAGTAAGTTCAAAACGCTTTATTCAGCCAAAAAGCTTTCAGCTGGATTTCTAAGTAAGAACAGTTCTAGAAACTATCAAGTTCTATGCCATTCTTATGCTGGAATACATTTAGAGTAAAATATCGCAGGTGCTCATAATTAGAATATGTGGTCATCGTGTGGAAAGACAAACCAAGGCTGCTTGAAAGGAGGAAAAAAGTTAAGCCTCATAAACGCATGCCACCCATGACCTTCTTCCTTATTCCTACTGGCAGAGTCGCAGTTCCTGGCCGTAATTGTGATATTTCTGGTTTTGTTTTTGATTTAAATCTAGACGTGTCAGGAAGTAGAAGATGGAATGTTGGTTAAAACATAGTTGCAGATTTAAACATCTTGTGCAAATACATATTTGCTTCTGTGATTAGTGCTCTGTGTTTTAACTAGGCTACATTGTAAAATTCTATTTTTATGCAAATACTTAATGCAAATATAATTTTACACAGTGGGTGAAATTGCCCTTCTAGAAAGGAAATTTCTTCTTGTCACATACCGTATCTTTACTATGGGTTGCTGATAAGACCTGTATCTGTATTTTTGCTCATTACCAGAAGTGACTGCACCGTTTTCCCCATTATCTCCTCCCACTCCTCAACATTATTAGTGCTCAGACTGTCAAACAGTCAGAAAGCAGAGAAGAGGAGAGGAGGAGAAGAAGAGAAGAGAGGAGATCAGAAATCTGAGGTAAATGTTATAAATGCTTATAACACTACACTGTACAGGTGGAACAGTTCAGGAGGAGATATGAAGAGTCTTTAATTAATTTAAAATAACAGCATTTGTAATCTGATCTGTTTGATTGTTTGTGCATTGTTTATTGTGAAGTGAATATTTAAGCAGTTATTATTATGTAGTTCAGACATTTATGAAAAATTCCATAGGTAGTTTGACGACAAAATGCAGCCCAGGAATTTGCTGTTAAGTGACCTCAAGTTAGTACACACAAATCTAACTAACAACATGTTTGTTGGTCCATAATTTATAAATAATAATAAAACAAAAGTCATTTGTGTAGTCTGCATTAGCTCAGTATGCAGAATGATGAAGCAGATTTTCCAAGTTTTCCTTTGTACAAAAAGCAAAAACCTTAACTTGAGTAACTGTAATGATCATCTCATATCTAATCTGACTTAACAGCCTGCTTAATTGTCAGAGATATTTCTAATAAGTGTCCTCATAATCAGCTGCAGACTGCTTAAATACATATCTTAGCACACTTTGTTGCACAAGTCAAACACAGGCTGCAGGTTTTTTCTTTCTCTCCATATTTCGGGAAAAGAATCCTAGCAAAGAATTTGTAGAGAGGTGAATTGCCACTCTTCTTCTTTGTCAAATTCTGGGAATTGGGAAGTGCATGAAGCAATGCTCCTATCATGTATAGTGCCAACTGTACAAGCCTCTGGAGACATTCTTAATGGGGGTTGCTTTAGTTGGTCAGGGTGAGGCTCTGCAATGTTATGTGGTGATAAAATGACAATTGAATGTAATAAGTGACCAGATTATCCTATCTGTCACCGGGGGAAAAGATGCACACCAAATGACAAAATACTTTTTCGGGTATTTTATTCTTATAGATCCCTTTTCTAGGGATTTTCTAGGGAAGGGGCAGACATGCCCACCTCCCCCTGCATGTCGGAGGGTCTGCGGTGGAAGTGGTCTCCAGCTACAGGTACTTGGGTGTTCACCTGAGCAACAACCTCACCTGGAGCAACAACACTTCCAGTCTGGTCAGGAAGGCACACCAGCGGCTCTACTTCCTCAGGCGGTTGAGGCGAGCTGGGCTCGGGAGCTCGGTCCTCACCTCCTTCTACAGATGTGTGGTGGAGAGCGTTCTATGCTCCAGCATCAACGTGTGGCACGGAAGTTGCTCTGCTGCAGACAGGAAAGCTCTGCAGAGGGTGGTGAAGGCTGCACAGAGGTCTGTCGGAGTCAGCCTCCCCACCACCACGGACATATACACCTCCAGATGCAGGAAGAGGGCCACCTGCATCATGAGGGACCCCACTCACCCAGCACACTCACTGTTTGTCCCGCTCCCCTCAGGCAGGAGGCTGCGGAGCGTTAAGTGTAGAACGAACAGACTGAGGAACAGCTTCATTCCGGAAGCTGTAAGACTTTTAAACGCCACTTAGTGGAACCACTGCACTGACACTTTAGCAACACTAGTCACTTTATTACACTCTGCTGCTACCTTCTCTATTCCTGCTTATTTTATTTTCATTTTTACATATATTTTTATATATTTATGTTTATTTTATTTATTTAAGTACTGCTGTCTGGGTAAAACTGGGTCCTTGGGTACCACAATTTCGTTCCACCCCATGTACCACATGTGATGCGAATGACAATAAAGTCTCCTTGAATCCTTGAATCCTTGAATCCTTGAAATGTTATGTAGAAAATTTATGTTAAATGAGCAGCAATAAGTCACAGGCCACTTACAATTAGCCTCAAAAGTAACACTTATGCCACATCAGTATAACTTTTTGTAGACTCCAATTGCTGGATGCAGTTCTACTCAAAATAGGTATAAAAAATAAAAGAAAATACACAATGTATACAAAACCCGTTAGAAACACAGTACAGTAAATGGTATTGGCACTATAAACACAGAGAAAGGAGAAATAACATTAACCTTTTATCATGGTTACAACTCTCAGAACTATTTTACTCTTTCCGTCTAAGCTCACCTCAATTTACACATCCTTGCCCAACAAAGTCTCACGTCATCAGGTGATATTAGAAAAAACAGCTTCTGTGAACCAGAAATACAGCAGTTGAACATGGGGAGCACACCACCCAACTGGAACATGGAAATTTACCCCATCCTGCGGTAGTTCTTCTAAATCGTGTTTCTAAAAGGCAAAATAAGCATCCACCTAAGTTAACACAACATATAAACTATGCTGGTCATTGTTTTTGTATATCGTCGCTGTCCAAAGAAAAACATGTATCTCCAAAAAGGCAACTTTACAGGAGAGGCCAAAAACCTCATTTAACTTAAATGCAAGTCAATGGAACCAGACATCTTTCCAAACAGTTTTGAGGCCATTTCTGTTGGTCCGTTTATCATGAGATTCTCTCTCAGTGTAAACAGCAGCTGACGTGTTCAAAAGATGCATAAATGTAAAAATGGCCAAAAGTGGAGATACATGTTTTTCATTGGACAGTGACGATATTTACCTTATATTTTACAAGGATGTCTCTGGATGCACGAATATTTGTTGACAATGGTAACCCCAAAAATCGCTAGCTTCAGCATTGCCCTCTGCCTCTGCTCCAAGCCCCACCCTTTCCTATTGCAGCACACCAGCAGCTTAGACAGAGACTCTTAAAGGAACAGCCACACCCTAGGTATTTGTACGTAGTTTACCACCTGGCTACATATCAATAGCATTTTACCTCTGTGATAGTAAAAGCATATTTTAGGACAACAATACAGAATTCAATGTGTTCTAAATATGTAATGTGCTTTAGTGACTTCCTACACCAAGTTCTAAACCATGACCCTACTAAATGTCATTTAAATCCACTATTGTAAGTACAAGAATGTGCCCAAAAATGAATTTCGCAATGTTGCTTTGGGTCATTTAAACAATGCCATAGCAAATGCTTGCCTCATTTAAAGCTAAAGGTGATATATATATATACTTAAGAACTGTTGAAAAAAATGTTTTGTGTTGGAATAGCTAGTTAAAGTCCTGACCGCATCTCAGAAATACCAATAAGATGAAACACTTTTACAGGACACTTTTCCAGATGTCTCTCCCAGTGCTGTTTATATCTTATATGCAGCTACAGGAAACATTTAGTAGAGGCGATGCTGTTAAAGGGGTTCTACAGATTATGGGTTCACTTACTTTTTCTAGTTTGCACTGTAGATGTTTACTCATGTTGTGCTTAATAAAGGACATGAAAAGTACAACTGCTATGTGTATTTATAAGTAAGGGTTAAGACTAAGATACGATCAGACCACATTTTATCAATAATCAATGCTGAGGTTCCTCTTGTAGTGTTTATACATACAGTACCAGTAACTTTTCTGTGTTGTTTTCCAGAGCCATGTTTCAGCTCGTGCTGATTTTAGGTCAGTCATCTTCTTACCGTCTCATATTTTAACTTTGTACATGACATGCGTGTCAGACTAGACTTAAACATACATAATTAGTTTGTATTAAACAATGTATTTCACACTGTGTTCATACAGTACTAACTCTCTTAAACAGGGCTCTGCTCCCTCAGCACTTGTCTTGCTCGTCAGTATCACTTTGTGAATGAGAGTAAGACCTGGGCTGAAGCTCAGAGATACTGCAGAGAGCATTTTGTTGACCTGGCCAGCATTGATAACAGTGAAGACACACGAGCAATTAAGAACATAGAAGGCATCAAGAACAGCAGATCAACCTGGATTGGACTGTATGATGATCTGAACAGTTGGAGATGGTCTCTGGATGATGATAACTTCTACAAGGGGAACAAGAGAAACTTTAGAAACTGGTATATAGAGAAACCTCAGAGCTGGGGTGGAGACTCTCAGTGTGTGTACTTTTCTAGTTATGAGGCATCATGGTGGACTGCCTCTTGTTCTTATACACGCCCATTCATTTGCTATGACGGTGAGCACATCTGTAATGTATCTCTAACAGCAGCTTTACATTTCAGTAACTTTTCCATGAAAACCATCATGTATTAAATATGATTCTCTTTTAGGAAGAGCGAATGCCAGCACAAGATACATTGTTATATATCAGCACATGAACTGGACTGAAGCTCAGAGCTACTGCAGAGAGTATTATACAGACCTGGCCAGTGTGAGAAACGACACTGAGAACCAGATGTTAAGATAATTAGACATTTATTATTATTCTTCTGCATAGATCGGCCTGTACAGAACCAGGTCCTGGTCAGATCAGAGCAACTCTTCTTTCAGCTACTGGAAAACAGGACAGCCAGATAATGCTGGAGAGAGGGAATACTGTACAGCTGTGTCATTCAAAGATTCTGGACAATCTGGACAACTCTGCCTTTCTTCTGCTACAGCGGTGAGTACATGTCTGGTGTACAAACATTTTACTTATAATTTATTTATTTTTATTTAACATTATTTCCTGAAATTGCAATGTCATCAGAAAAACCCAAAACAGTATCACAACACAAAAACAGGAGTGTGCATTTCTTAGAGCGTGTCTATCAAATAGTGAATTCCACTGTATGTACACAGCTCAAAAAAATAAAGGGAACACTTTGAAAACACATCAGATCTCAATGGGAACAAAATCATGCAGAATATCTTTCCTCATATAGACTGGGTAATGTGTTAGGAACAAAAGGATGCCACATTGTTTGATGGAAATGAAAATGATCACCCTACAGAGGATTGAATTCAAAGACACCCTGAAAATCAAAGCGAAGAAATGATGCAGCAGGCTCGTCCATTTAACCCAAATTCCATTACAGCAACTCAAAATGGTACTCAGTAGTTTGTATGGCCTCCACATGCTCCTAATGAGACGACGGATGGTGTCCTGGGGGATCTCCTCCCAGATCTGGACCAGGGCATCACTGAGCTCCTGGACAGTCTGAAGTGCAACCTGGTGGCGTCGGATGGACCGAAACACATTGTCCCAGAGGTGTTCTATTGGATTTAGGTCAGACAAGCCGGTGGGCCAGTCAATGGTATCAATTCCTTAATTCTCCAAGAACTGCCTGCATACTCTCACCACATGAGGCCGGGCATTGTTGTGCACCAGAAGGAACCCAGGACCCATTGCACCAGCGTGGGGTCTGACAACGGGTCCAAGGATTTCATCCTGATACCTAATAGCAGTCAGGGTGCCGTTGTCTAGCCTGTAGAGGTCTGTGCGTCCTTCCAGGGATATGCCTCTCCAGACCATCACTGACCCACCACCAAACCAGTCATGCTGAATGGTGTTGTAGGCGGCATAACATTCTCCACGGCGTCTCCAGAGCCTGTCACGTCTGTCACATGTGCTCAGGTAAAACCTTCTCTCATCTGTGAAAAGCACATGGCGCCTGTGGCGGATTTGCCAATTCTGGTGTTCTGTGGCAAATGCCAATCGAGCTATACGGTGCTGGCCAGTGAGCACACCCACTACAGGACGTCTGGCCCTCAGGCCACCCTCATGAGGTCTGTTTCTGATTGTTTGATCAGACACATTCACAGCAGGGCCTGCTGGAGTTCTCTTTGTATTGCTCTGACAGTGCTCATCCTGGTCCTCCTTGCACAAAGGAGCAGATACAGGTCCTGCTGAGGGGTTAAGGACCTTCTACGGCCTTGTCCAGCTCTCCTAGAGTAACTCTATGTCTCCTGAAATCTCCACCGTACTCTTAAGACTGTGCTGGGAGACACACATCGTGGCAATCCTTCAGTAGTTGGACTACCTGTGCAACCTCTGTAGGGTCCAGGTACCACACCACGGTACTAGTAGTGACGCTGACCCAAGTTAACTGCAGAACTAGTGAAGAATCAGTGGGAAAAGATGAGGGGGGAGAACTCTGTTTAGTCTGTGATGTTGGGGCTGATATCTTTTCATGGGGCTCAAATACCTGGCAGCACCCCTTTCCAAACCTATCAAAAAAAATTATTATAAAAGTTCTGTGTTCTAAAACAACACAGTCAAATCGCCTAGGCATTTATTTTAATTTTTTTTCTAATTTATTTATATTATTTTAGTAATCAAAAGGGATTAATAGAAATAATGCAAACATAAACAAACAAACAAGCCCCAATGCCAATAAAAAATAATTCAATATAATAAACACATAAAATAGAATGTACTTATTCTACAAAGTCTATGTTGTGTAAAGTAAGAACAAACCAATGTCTACCAAATCACTATAAAACCTTATTCAAATAGCATCTCTTTAGCATCTTGTTATGTATATCTATGTATATCGAAAATACCATCTCTACATGGTCCATTAAATTTGTGAGATGCAAAGTGTAAGCATAAGATAAGATAAGTGTCACACCATCAGAACCAGCAGCTTTTATGGGGTTCACTGCCCTGAGGACATGTCTCACTTCATGCTCCTGCACAGTAAGGATGGTGTTGTTGGAGACTGATGGAGGTCTATTGTCTGTGTCCACTGCTGTTGCCTCATAGGGAGCAAAGAAACAATTAAGTTTCTCCTCTAGTGAGGTGTCACTTTGATTGTTGTGCAGCTTCTGGTCTTGTGGTTGGTGAGGTGCTGAATGCCCTGACACACGTTGTGGGTCATTGTTGCTAAAGTGATCCTTTAGGAAAATTTGGACCTCCTTTGTCATCCAGGACTTTTGGTTTGGGTACACCCTGATTTTTTTGTCCACTGTAACATTGTCCAGACAGTTTTTGAAGAAGTAGTAGAGTACAGTTGATGTGTACTCCTCCAGGTCCTGATCCTCAAAGACATCCCAGTTGGACCTTTCGAAGCAGTCCTGCAGCGGTGAGAAAGCTCCTTCAGGACATGTCTTGATAGTCTAAAAGAACGGGCAGCCACCCTTAGCACAAACTCCCAATATGACTAAAGGGATGTCTGATGGGAAGAACATCAGTTAAAAGAATCTACACATAATGTAAAGGCTGTTGGAAGAACCTTAAAATGACATTACATTAGTCATTGTCTGCTCACTTACTGCATACTATATTTCCGAAGGGTCCAGATATTTCTTAATGTGTATATTCATATTTTTAACATTTATAGTCAAGGCTCATTTGTGCAGAAAGTGTGTTTCTCAAATTCCTAATCACCCTTTATTTCCCTCCTTACATTACCTTATAGTGTCTGTGATTTTTTAATTCACTCAGACACCCCTATAGTCGTCTTGAGAGTTTGTGCTAAGGGTGGCCGCCCCTTCTTTTAGTTTATTTATTCTTAGCCAAAGAGACTTGTCTGCATGGCCTGAATGAAGTGCTGCACGTATTTTTTAATGATTTTAATGATTTAGTTGATTATTGACTTTAATTAAATTTGGAGTAAGTATTTATGTTAATCAGATTTTTTTTGCAGGCTTTTTTTTTGTTCTTCTTAAGTGTCATGTGACTCTTTCTACATTATACATTCATGAATTCAAATTGGCTTTCCACGGTAACAATATTTCCAGAGGACTGTAATCGGTGTAAGATAATGAGATGAACATCATTTCTCTTATTTGTTTTGTGTTTCTCTAGCAGTGTCACCTACATTCTCTCACCAGTACTACTTTGTTAATGAGAGTAAGAGCTGGACTGAAGCTCAGAGATACTGCAGAGAGAATTACACTGACCTGGCCAGCATTGATAACATGGAGGACATGAACAGACTCATTAACACAGTGAACAGCAGCTACTCTGGTTTAGCTTGGATTGGACTATATGATGATCTGGACAGCTGGAGATGGTCTCTGGATGATGACAGTTTCCAAAAGGAGAATGTGACGACCTTCAGAAACTGGTATATACAGAAACCTGTTAACTCTGGAGGAAACAGTATGTGTGTGCTGTTTTCAGAGTTTTATGCCACATGGTGGGAAACATATTGCTCTTATCGGTACCCATTCATTTGCTATGATGGTGAGTAAAGTTGGTAAAATGTGATAATCTGAAAACAGCCCTTAAGACATGTTGAATGTACTGTCTAATATCACATATCATATATGTTTCTCTTAGGAAGAGCGAATGCCAGTTCAAGATACGTTTTGATTCATCAGTACAAGACCTGGACTGAAGCTCAGAGCTACTGCAGACAAAATTATACAGACCTGGCCAGTGTGAGGAACGAAACTGAGAACCAGAATTTAAGATTATTAGGAAGTCGATATGGTTATTATACTGCATGGAAGGGTCCCTTGCCTTCTTGATTAAGTGAAGTCCTCTGTAAGTTTCTATGTGTCTGTTGTTATCCAGCCCGGTTCCCTTGTATAGTAAGTTTCTATGTGTCTGTTGTTGTTCAGCTCGGTTCCCTTGTATAGTCTCCTTGGTTTTTGTTTTATTCTTTATTTCATTAAACTGACTTGCATTTGCATCCGGTCCCCTCGTCCCGCGTAACAACTTGAGAGCGGGCTTGGTACAGTCCCAACCACCTTTCTCCTCAATGAATCTGACCGCTCGTGTTGACACCTCTTAATAATTTCTTGGAGAAAATGTCACATTTAATAATGTGCTCATTATACACAACACCTCTCAAAGAGCATAAATAATTGTATTTATTTAACAATAATAATGAAAACAATAATAGAGATATCTTACATTTAAGACATAATAATAGTTCTACTACTACTACTACTAATAATAATAATAATAATTTCAGGCATGAACATGGGCAGGTACAATATGACAAAAGGTTTAGGTTAATGAATATGAAGTCATAAGGGTTTTGCCAATCAGATTTCCATAACACCCTCCACACAGGCAACACAGTGAAATTTAGCAACCAGCATTTAAACTCTGATGGTCTGGTTCTCTTTGAATCAGAATCTTTTTATTTCGCCAAGTATGTTACACATACAAGGAATTTGTCTTGGTGAGAGCAACACGTATGACAAGTAACAAAAAACAAGTAACAAAAACACAGAACACAGATTATTTACAGTATTAAACTAAAGGAAAATTACACTAAACAATAAATAGGGTAGGGGATAAATTAAAAAAGTAAAAAGTACTAAAGGTAATAAAGAGCTGAAGAAGCTGAGAGATGTGACTGGTTTGGACTGGTCCAAAGAGCGCTCTCTCTCAGTTTGATCTTGTTTGTTACTCTGGCTTGAACTTTATTTTGATTTTCTGGTCTGATTGGTAGCTTGGTTTGACTCTTGCCTGTTTATGGACTCTGACTCAGTTTAGCCCTCTGATTGTATTTCCTGGTTGCTGGTATTGATGAGTTTTGGTACAAACCTGTTTAATAAACTGTGCCTTGCTTTTAGCTTAATGCGCGTCACAATCTGTTTGTCCATCATCACAATGTAGTTGATTTCGTTTGAACAGAGAGGAAATTGTGCTGGTCTTATTTTACCTAAACTTCAGCCTTTATGTGAAAATATAAATATAATCCAATCTCTCTGATTACTTTGTTTTTTAAATAATAATAAATGAAAACATATGTATCTTTTTTCTATTTTCCTCTTCTCTAGGTGCAAACAGCACATATGTGTTGGTGTCTAACTGGAGGTCTTGGGCAGAAGCTCAGAGTTTCTGTAGACAGTATTACACAGACCTGTCCAGTGTGAGGACCCAGACTGAGCTCCAGCAAATACTGAGTGTTTTAAATGGCTACTCAGTTTGGATTGGTCTGTATAGAAACCGATGGTGGTCAGACCAGAGCAACTCCACTTTCACATACTGGAGACCAGAGGTCCAGCATACATACCAAGAACCTGATAATGGTGTGTACACATCTGATCAATACGCAAATCAACACTGCACAGCTGTGGACCGTTTTGGCTACTGGACAGATGAAGACTGCTTAGCCACGTTTCCTTTCGTCTGCTACAGTGGTGAGTTTCTCTTTTCTGAGTAATTTTATTTTGTGTTTAAAGTGAAGGTCTTCTGTTGTTAGTTATGGTTATGATTGGTGATAAAATGAATGTTGTATGTTAAAACAATAACTTGTGAACTGTTTTCTAATGCTCTGTGTGCTGGTTGTACACTTTGGGTCCTTGCAGAAGGTGAGAAAAGCACATTCTTCTTAGTCTTTAAAATTGACAAGTTCTGAATGTCAGTCATTGATCCTTAACAGTGATTAACAGTGTAAATCAGTGACGTACCTATGACCTAATGGGCCCCAGTCCAAACCAGTTATTCACCCACCCCTCCAAAAAATGTATATTGGGTTCATTTAAAAAAATATTTTATTCAGGTTAAATCCGTGCAGTTATAAAAACATTGGTTTAATTCCTGATTTGTACTCTGGCCATCACTTTAGATCAGGGGGCAGAGAGGGTGGTTCTGCGCTGTACTTTAGTACGGTTAATCCACAGCTGGGCTAATCCACAGCTGGGCTAACGCTGGGCGTTACAGTGCTAAAAATAGATGTCAGTGTAACGAGGTGGTTGAGGCAGGA
The DNA here is from genome assembly GCA_024036415.1 of Prochilodus magdalenae. Taxonomy (NCBI): domain Eukaryota; kingdom Metazoa; phylum Chordata; class Actinopteri; order Characiformes; family Prochilodontidae; genus Prochilodus; species Prochilodus magdalenae. The sequence continues at coordinate 38,746 of JAMWET010004592.1, read as the reverse complement.
TGCAAATACACAGTGGTTTTATTCAAGTTAGTCTGGGAGACAGGGGTCAAAATACAGGTAGGTATTAACAAAGACATGTCCAGGAACAAAACAAGGTCAAAACTCAGAATGACCACAAATACTACAGAACACAGAGAACAAGAACTGAAAGGAACCACGGCTAAGACTGACAAGGGGGAAAAACAGAGACTTCCCAGACAGAGTGGGCAAACAAAAGGGGTCTTAACAGAGATCCTAATGAGTACCGAATGGTATCAGGTGTGGGAGTGGGTGGAGCCAGGGGGGATCAGGAAAAGCAGTGCTATAACCTGAATTAACCAGAGGAGGTGTTGATAGACATATGGACAAGACCAGACAGGCAGAGAGACAGACAGAGATGTGACAGTCAGAAGAGCAGAAATCATTAACAGAATATTTTCATGTTTCATTCTTAGAGGTTCATATATAGAAAACTCAGTACTTTTGTTACAGGTCCTGTTATGGGACTGAGAGTGAAAGTTAAAGATGAGAAGAATCGGTCTGCATCTCAGATTGAAGGATTGGTTTTAATGCAGGTGAGTAGCTTTTCTTACTTCACTGTCTTTATATAAACTGCCAACCTTCTGCTCATTCTAACCCGATCTCACAAAGAGCCAGTAACTGTACAGAACATCAGGAAAATTTAAAATGACAACTAGAAAACAACTTTGGCAACTCTTTCTATTAATTAGATATCCATAATGCAGAATAAATTTGTAAATATCAATAAATCATTTATGATGCCTATGAAATAACTGACATAAGTAATAAGTAGATACAGTAAATGTTAATAAATACATACATAAAATGTAAAAAGTGCAACATATAAAGCTTCATTGAACAAAGTGACATAATGCGATATTATATGCATATATATTTTGTTATGATCATTCACATAATCTTTGGATGTTTACTAATAAAATCCAAATGTAAAGAAACTGTCTATAGATATATCAATATTGGCAAATAAATGGTAAAAGCATATTTTATCAATAAATGTTCAAACTAGCTGGTATTCATCTGTTTTATATGCAGTTACAAAATTATTTTGTAATTTTTTTACAAAATATGTAAAGTTCATTGAAAAAAATAGTCTGCCTCCATTGACTTACATTAAAAGTATGTTATTTTCTTAAAGTTACTTAAGTTAAAGATTTGCAGAAATTAATATGGTAACGCAAGTTGAGCTTTTGTTTTTTTAGCTTCAAGATGAGCTCATCAGATTGGGACTTCCCAGCAACTTCACCCTGACAATGAGAAGCCTCCATAAGATCACTCCCTGATGGAGACAGCAAGCCTTTGTTGTTACACCTACTACTCTACAGCCACAGAGCTGTAGCTATTACTCCGAGTTCATTATTGGTGTTTAATGGTATTTTCATTCTTTCATTCTTTCTTTTATTAGATTTTCATAGCAAACTAATGTATCAGAAGTTCAAACAGTAATATGTTTAGAGATGATGAATATATAAACAAGTGTGTAATATTTTGTACATTGTAATTGTACTTATCATTACTGCTGTAAATCTGCAAATTGCATTATAAATAATATACTCTATTTTTAATGCAAAAATACTGTCAGTGGATTTTTTTGGAAGCATGACAGGCAATTTGTGACTGTCAACATCTGATGACTGTGAGTGGTCAGTGAGTTTTTGTATCACATTTGTTCTAACAAATCAAAACAGAGGCCGAAAAATATAATGCCACATTTTTGCCATAAAGGTTGGTATACCGTCTGTTATACACCTGTTTAAATAAAAGTACTGTCCCCTAAATAAATCGAGCTTATTGCCTTTAGTCAAACCCCCTTTCTTTACCTCACACACACCATGATTTAGCCAACGAATAGGAAGAAGTAATAACCCAGAGGCCAGCTATACAGACCATAATATACCACTCACCCATATAGAAGGTGAATATTAGGTGCCATAGATACTAAATACGCTCTAATGTTTTTTTTGCTGAGTTTTTAATAAAAAATCATAGACTGGAATCAGCTTACTGGAGCCCCTCCCCCCAGGTCTGACATGCGTGGCTTACAACTTATGATCTGATATGATGGGACAAGAGGGTGTCTCTACCCAGGCCCAGGACATATCACAGAACAATTGTTTGGAAAGGGAGGGGCTAAACCTCTCTTAACCTGGCCTAGTGATAAAGATATTCTGGAACCTGTTAATGAAATGCTTTGGTATTCATGTACACCACTAATTACCATAAAAGGTAATGACAGATTGTACTGCATACGTGTTAGTTTACATGTACAAGTTCAGTATCTGTGGTTATCGTCTAACACCCACTGTACTGAATCAGTCCTTCGTTAAGGTCTACTGATGATATAATTTGACACAACCATGCAATGACTGGAGAAGAGCAAACAACCAGAAACCCAATAGTAATGTAACGGTAAACGTACACCTTTACCTGTTTGAAATATACTGCCATAAGATTTTACTGCACAAGGTTAATATTATTTTCAGTTGTTTTATTTTTTGCTTGCCAAACATTTTTATTGGAAAAAAATACAATACAATAGTTTAGTCTTAATTACAGAAAATACAATTAGACTAATCCACTTTTTCCATTTTTTAAAAAATGAATGAATAGTAATAATAAAAAAGATAAATAAATAAACAGATAAATTAACAAGAAAGGAAAAAAAAAAGAAAAAAAAAACATAAAAAATATACATATATAAATTAAATTAAATAAAAGGGGGGGGAGTCAGTCAACTGGCATAATCTGAAGAGAATCAAAATAGGAAAGGAAGAGGCTCCACTTTAATAAAACGCAGCTGTGTTGCCTCTCAGAGTAAACCGTATCTTACCGAGTCTAAGAAAGTACAGGACATCGTGAAGCCACTTTGAAATTGAAGGGGGTTTTGGAGATTTCCATAACAATAAAATACAGCCACTCATATGACTTAGATTGCACGGTAAGGTATGACATTTAACACACTGGTCATTGGTGGTATTCGGATAAAATTTGGATAACTGAGATTTAGAGCAGTGAACTCTGTGCAAGACTTTAAACTGAATCAATTGTAATCTTGCACAAGGTGCACAAATCCGTACCTTTGCAATAGCCCTATCCCACCATTGCTCTGTAAGAGTAATGCCCAACTTGTGTCCCAAAAATCTTCTAATTTTTATTCAGAGAGCATGGGTGAAAATCCATAAACTTTGAAAAATATTGGAAATACAGGCTTTTTGAAAGGGATCCAAAGACAAAAAATCATCTAAGGGATATCTAACAACTGAGTGTAATCCGAAAAGAGAGAGGAGACACAGTGTCTAATTTGAAAATATCTAAACAAGTGGGATGGGGCAGATTGAATTCACCTGATAACTGAGCAAAACTACAAAAAATATATCTTATTATTTATCTTTATAAAGATTCTGGAAAGATTTAATACCTCCACTATGTAAGACAAGCTGTATCCTTCAATGTGGGTGGGAATATATGGTTATCCAGTAAAGGCAATGATAATGAAGATGATGTTAGTTTAAAGTGGTGCCTAGATTGGGCCCAAATACGGAAGGGTGAAAGGACTATTGGATTAATGGTAAAATCTGTAAACCTGAGTGGTAAAGAGGACGCCAGAGGTGCCAATACCGAGGAGGAAGAAAGAGAGTGAATTTTTAATTTAGCCCAGAGCAAATTAGGGGAATGAAGCCAACACGAGACCTTTTGAATGTCGGCAGCCCAGTAATAATATAAAAATTAGGAAGGGCGAGTCCCCCCTCAAATTTAAATCTCTGTAACAAAGATTTTCTCACCCTGGAAACCCCTCCATCCCAAATAAAGGAATTAATGAGCCAATCCAAAGTTTTGAAAAAAGATTTGGGGAGAAGTAGCGGAAGAGTTTGAAACAAAAAAAAAAAACTTGGACATGACATTCATTTTTACAACATTGATTCTCCCAATAAGTGATAAGGGGAGAGATCTCCTCTTTGTAGGTCTGATTTCAGTTAAAGGAGAGAAATTATTATGGAAACGGGAAGGCAATGTTCAATAAATGTGTATACCCAGGTACTTAAATCCAGCCGGGACATATTTAAATGGAACTGCGGATTGGTTAAGGGATAAAGCCAGTGAGTTTACTGGGTAACACTCCCTTTTTTGCAAATTTACTTTATAGCCCGAGAATGAACCAAACCTCTTCAAGAGTGACACGATAGGAGGAAGAGAAATGACTGGATCAGTATCATGCAACAGTAGGTCATCACATACAAACATAATTTCAATTCCGTACCAAAGCGAGAGATTCCACGAAAAGGCGCAAGAGATTTCAATGCAATCGACAAGGGTTCGATAGCAAGGGCAAACAAGGAAGGAGATAAAGGGCACCCTTGTCTCGTCCCACGCCACAGTGGAAAATATGTGGACTGGTCATGGTTGGTGTGAACACTGGCCATAGGGGAAGAATACAACAGTTTTATCCAAGAAATGAAAGTCTCTCCAAAGCTGAATCTCCTTAAAATTTCAAATAGGTAGCCACATTCGACTTAATCGAATGCTTTCAAGATCACCACTTCTGGAAAAGAGGAGGAATGTCCCGTGAAAATAGTATTTAAAAGAGTGCGAACATTATAGAAGAGGTGGCGGCCTTTGATAAAGCCATTCTGGTCCTGAGAAATAATTTCAGGGAGAACATTCTCCAGGTGTAGAGTCAACAGCTTTGCCAGAATTTTCACATCGACATTTAGGAGGGATAAAATTCTGTATGAAGCACAGGAGGTGGGATCTTTATCTTTGTTCAAAAGGAGAGATATAAAAACTTCCATAAAAGTGGCGGGGAGAGATCCAGAGAGGTAAGATTCATTATACACATCTAGAAGAAGAGGGGACAACTTATCTCAAAATATTTTTAAAAATTCAACGGGAAAGCCATCAGGACCGGGTGCTTTATAGGTTTGCATAGAACTGATCGAGAGAGAAACCTCCTCTAAGTCTAGGGGAGAATCGAGCATGTGTGTGGACGAGGTATTCACTGAAGGAAACTCCAGGCCGTCAAGGAATGAAAACATCTCGGTATCATCAAAGAAAAAATTGAAACAAGGAAGGAGATAAAGGGCACCCTTGTCTCGTCCCACGCCACAGTGGAAAATATGTGGACTGGTCATGGTTGGTGTGAACACTGGCCACAGGGGAAGAATACAACAGTTTTATCCAAGAAATGAAAGTCTCTCCAAAGCTGAATCTGGGATTCAGATAGGTAGAGACTAGAATAAAAGGATTTAAATACAGCATTTATAGCTGGTGAATCAGAACATAAACACCAAGTGAATCTTTAATATGGGATATAGATTGAGATGAAAACTGTCTTTTAAGCTGGTGGGCCAAAAGTCTAGAGGGTTTCTCCCCATGTTCGAAATAACTACTACGTGCACACAATAGCAGTTGCTCAGCATCAGTTGTTGTAGTAAGATCAATTTCAGTTTGTAATGCAAGGCGCCGTTTTAGTAATGCAGGTGTTGGATTAGATGAATTAAGTTTATCAACCTCAGATATTTCTGTCATCAAGTTTTGCAATTTAAACTTATAGCAGAGAAACTGTAACCGTGACTAAAAGAATGCACATAATGCCAACTACTACATACTAATTGATTACAATGCCTTTACACACCCAGAACTGCAGATGTACCCAGGCGCTTGAAACTATATACAGATGCCCATATAATGTCATATAGTAGAAAAGGAATGCCACAGAATGAAGAGTGAATTTAACGCCTGACGTGGATGAACCACCACAGTAGGGATAACCTCTACAAAAAGTGCATAATAACTCAGAGTGACGTAGCCCGGTCCACGGTTTACTTATCTATCGAAGACAAAGTGTTTGGCTTCATCTAGCAAAGTGAAGAGGTGCTGCGTGCCGTTATGGGTGATCCAAAGGCGGGCGGGAAACAAGAGGCTGTAGCGGACCCCTTCCATATCATGCAACAGTTTGCGAACCTCGTTGAATGCCGAATGGGCCTTCGCGACTTTAGCAGTACAGTCAGGGAAGACCGCGAACCTCACGCCGGACTTAGTAATCCACTGCTGTTGCCTGGCTCTTTTTAGAATCTCGACACAGTCAGAGTAATAGTGCAGCCTGACCACAATTGGACGTGGGGAGAGTCCACTCCTTGGAGCCAGAGAGCAATGAGCGCGGTCAACTACGGGAGCATTATCCAAGTCAAAAGCCTGCCTCAGCAGCTCGGACACCGCAGAGCTGGTAAGCAGGAATGCCTCACCCTCTCTGACTCCAACGATCCTGATGTTCTGGCGGCGGGACCTGGACTCCAAATCATCACATTTAGCATCCAGTGCGCTAACCTCCTTTGTTAAAAGTGCCACCTTAGACTGCAGTGCTAACACATCTCCCCAGCACATGGTCAGTGAATGCTCCATATCCGAGACTGTGGATTTCAGTGTAGTAAACTCCGTCTTCAGAGCGGTGAAATCTCTTATGATTTCCACCTTCATATCGGGTAGCTCAGACTTTATTACTGCTCTCAGCTCCTCTGCCACAGCTTGCACAATCTCAGATTTCCGCGCAGAGGCACTCAACGCTTCGACCGGGGTGACGAGCCCAGCATCAGGGAGGGCAGCAGTACCCAAAAAAGAGGCAATGTCACGGAGAGCAGGCCGTATGAGTGGCTGCGAGGGATCAGAATCAAAAAGTTCACCAAGCACTTAAGCACAATGACAAAACGGCAAAAAAGTATAAACGTGCATCAAAATATTAAAACAAAACTCCGCTCCACAGAGAGCCCCAAAAACACGGCTACTCCATGCTGCACCACACTGGAAGTCCCGTATTGTTTTATTTTAATTGTTCACAATTTTTTTTGTGGCTATGATTCCCTTGTTTATTCCCATTTTTTTCTTTTACTCTTGTACATATTTTCTTTTTCATTGTCTGGACATTGTGTACAATCAGGTTGAATGAATCTGTCTGTTTTAATGTGCTCAGTTTACATGTTAACGAATAGAAATACTCTTGTTAGGTTTGTGCTGTTGTTATGAGAACATTGGATTCGGAGGACTGAGGAAGTGTCAAATGCCATGAACGAATCGAGAATGTCCTGTGGAGACACAAACATCATGCTAAAAGGTGGCAGGGTGGCACCCCTTCTGATGACCACAGTGATCATGTGTGACTTCAGGTCATCGGAGGGAAGTAGGAAGTTGATTCCCCTGTGGATGTCTCCATGGCGAGCCGTGCCAGGTCCTGGAAAGCCTTTCCTGTTTCATCTGGTGGAGCGGGGGTTGTCACCGTGGTCGTCAGATTGATTTATTTTAAGAGTTTTTTCTTTTAATTTTGATTATTATAACTGACAACTAATAAAAACCCAAAATTCAGTATCTCAGAAAATTTTAATATTGTGTAAAGGTTCAATATTGAAGACACCTGGTGTCACACTCTAATCAGCTCATTAACTCAAAACACCTGCAAAGGCCTTCAAATGGTCTGTCAGTCTAGTTCTGTAGGCTACACAATCATGGGGAAGACTCCTGACTTGAAATTTGACCTTGCACAAGGAGGGCAAGACACAACAGGTCATTGCTAAAGAGGCTGGCTGTTCACAGAGCTCTGTGTCCAGTCACATTATTAGAGAGGCGAAGAGAGGAAAAAGATGTGGTAGAAAAAAGTGTACAAGCAATAGGGATAACCGCACCCTGGAGAGGAGTGTGGAACCAAACCCATTCAAAAATGTGGGGGAGATTCACAAAGAGTGGACTGCAGCTGGAGTCAGTGCTTCAAGAACCACCACACACAGACGTATGCAAGACATGGGTTTAAGGTGTTGCATTTCTTGTGTCAAGCCACTCTTGAAATAGAGACAGCGCCAGAAGTGTCTCACCTGGGCTAAAGACAAAAAGGACTGGACTGTGGCTGAGTGGTCCAAAGTTCTGTTCTCTGATGAAAGTAAATTTTGCATTTCCTTTGGAAATCAAGGTCTCAGAGTCTGGAGGAAGAGAGGAGAGGCACAGAATGCATGTTGCTTAGGGTCCTGTGTAAAGTTTCCACAGTCAGTGATGGTTTGGGGTGCCATGTCATCTGCTCATGTTGGTCCACTGTGTTTTCTGAGGTCCAAGGTCAACGCAGCCGTCTACCAAGAAGTTTTAGAGCACTTCATGCTTCCTGCTGCTGACCAAACTTTATGGAGATGCAGATTTGATTTTCCAACAGGACTTGGCACCTGCACACAGTGCCAAAGCTACCAGTACCTTGTTTAACGACCATGGTATCCCTGTTCTTAGTTGGCCAGCAAACTCGTCTGACCTTAACCTTGTAAAGAGGAAGATGCGATACACCAGACTCAACAATGCAGCAGAGCTGAAGACCACTATCCTAGCAACCTGGGCTCTCATAACACCTGAGCAAAGCCACGGACTGATCGACTCCATGCCACGTCGCATTTCTGCACTCATCCAGGCAAAAGAAGCCCCAACTAAGTATTGAGTGCTCTACATGCTCATACGTTTCATGTTCAAACTTTTCAGTTGGCCAAAAATCCTTTTTTGTATTGGTCTTAAGTGATATTCTAATTTTCTGAGATACAGAATTTGGGGTTTTCATTAGTTGTCAATTACAATCATCAAAATGAAAAGAAATAAACATTTGAAATATATTAATCTGTGTGTAATAAATGAATATAATATACCAGTTTCACTTTTTTGAATGGAATTACTAAAATACATCAACCTTTTCATGATATTCTAATTTTATGACCAGCACCTGTATTTGTTTCTGACAGTATGGAAGACTGACTGAAACTTTTTACTTGAAGGCCGAATTCTGAAAACTTCAGATGGCTTATTATGTGTAACTTGAACATGTGCCAGTCTGTGTGCTCTAAACAGTCCTGAAGTGCTAATAATTCCACAGACCACGTTCTCACCCGTTTCAGAACTGGTTAGGCACGCTTGAGCAACAATTTGCTTGAATTAACATGACAGAAATTTGATCTGAGCTTTGGCAGCTAGATGCAGTAGGGCAGAGGTGCATGCCATGCATACTGGTGTAATCAAGATCCAATGTTTTTATTGCATAAGTCCAAAATAAACATGATAGAATTTAGGCAGCACTGAGGTAACAATTGCATGATTTAAAAAATTATGTAGTTGATAGATTTCAGCCAGCTTGTAGAGTTCATCCAGCACTTCCCTGATGTTGGCAGAGGTCAAAATATACACTGCCACAACAAGCACATTGGTCAATTCTCTGAGGAGGTTCATCATAAGAGGAAACCACCAAGGGGGTACAATGGGTTGTTCATCTGATATATCATTGTAAACATAAAAACATAATTTAAAATAATATATTAATCTGCATTGAAATTTTATATCTTGTGCAAAACTCATTTTCAGATTTTTTTGTAGAACCTGTTTGAAGTTTCAGCTCCACCCCTGCTCTACAGTCTTGTGTACAAAGTAAAAGCGCAAAAACTGCCAACATCAACTGACAAAACAGCCTCATAGTTCTACTGTTGTATAGATTTACTGAGAGGTAACTTTGTTGGAAACCAGGATTACAAATGAAGCAACTACAGTACATCATAAATATGCCCCCATATAAATCATGTGTTCAGATTATCATGTGACTAAATTCCTGAAGATTACAGCAAAAAAAAAAAAAAAAAAAATCAGTGGAAATCATTTGGGAAATAAAGAAGTTATGTCAAGTGCATGTCATAGCATAAACATAGCATCACTATATTTACATCAGTGCTCCGGACCTCCTTTGGTGTTCTCTACAGGAATTGCTCTTGAGTTGTTTCTGTCTATTGCTCTCCGAAACAGTGAAATTAAATATCTGCCTGTGGGTGGAGTGACTGGGTCTTTACATACATAAACCCAACCAGTGCTATGCATTGAATTGATATAACTCCAGCAAACCAGTAACACTGCTACTGTGCTATATGCTCTAAAAATTAACACATGTGTGTTTATTACCTATAAACAAAGATACAGTGGGGTGTGAAAGTTTGGGCAGCTTGTTAATTTTCCTGATTAACCTTTATAAAGCATTGATTGTTTGGATAAAAAATTCCATTAAATATATCATATAGGGGACAAACACAGTGATATTTGAGAAGTGAAATTAAGTTTATATGAATTACAGAAAGTGTGCAATAATTGTCTAAACAAAATTAGGCAGGTGCATAAATTTGGGCACCAAAAAAAACCCTTAACTCAATATTTAGTAGATCCTCCTTTCGCAGAAACAGCCTCTAAACGCTTCCTATAGCTTCTAATGAGAGTCTGGATTGTGGCTGAAGGTATTTTAGACCATTCTTCTTTACAAAACATCTCTAGTTCATTCAGGTTTGATGGTTTCCGAGCATGGACAGCTCTCTTTAAGTGACACCACAGATTTTCAATAGTATTCAGGTCTGGGGACTGGGATGGCCATTCCAGAACGTTGTACTTGTTCCTCTGCATGAATGCATTAGTAGATTTTGATAGATAATTTAGATATTGATTGGAATTCCCAGTCCCTGTACCGGCCACACCGGCCCAGCATGATGGAACCACCACCAAATTTTACAGCAGGCGTTTTTCTTGGAGTGCTGTGTTCTTTTTCCTCCATGCATAACGGCCCTTGTTATGCCCAAATAACTCTATTTTAGTTACATCAGTCCACAGCATCACAATGTTTCTCACAGTGGAGACTGTAAGCTGAAATCTCTGAGATAGCTTTCTGTATCCTTCCCCTAAACCATGACGGTGAACAATCTTTGTTTTCAGGTCATTTGAAAGTCGTTTTAAGGCTCCCATGCTGCGACTGCGATGCAAAGAGGAGAAAAACTTACAATTGCCCGCCTTAGATACCCTTTCTCATAATTGGAGTTACCTGTGTATGGAGGTCAAGGGTCACTGAACTTAGCAAACCAAATTTGAGTTCCAATAATTAGTTCTAAAGGTTTTGAAATCAATAAAATGACAACAGTGCCCAAATTTATGCACCTGCCTACTTTTGTTTAACCAATTATTGCACACTCTCTGTAAATCATATAAACTTCATTTCACTTCTCAAATATCACTGTGTTTGTCCCATATATGATATATTTAATGGAATTGTTTTATCCAAACAATCAATGCTTTATATAGGTAAATCAGGAAAATTAACAAGGCTGCCCAAACTTTTGCACCTCACTGTAAATCTTGCTCATGAAAGAACATTTATGCACTCACTTGAAAAAATTTACTCAGGTGTTTCAGATGTACTGTCCTGTACTTTCGTTAGACTGTCTTGGTAAGTGACATAATTGTACCCAAAGTAATTACACAGCATCATGGAATCTGTACATCGCAGTATGTAGAACCTGTTTGGCATTCCAGCCCCACCCCAGCTCTACAGTCTGGTGTATAAAATGAAAGAACAGAAACTGCCAACAACAACTGACAAAACAGCCTTATAGATCTACTGCTATATAAAGTTATGGATAGTTACTGTAGTCTTTAAAACAATAGCTGAACCAAAACGTAACTCAGCTTTTACTGTGCTTTGTCTTTTGTCCAGGAATTTATTCTAAATGTAATCTTGAAATGAAACTTTATCTTGCTGAAAGTTCAAAAAGCACACTGTAGGTGATCTGACCATGCAAGATTTTCAATAATATTCAGGTCTGGGGATTGAGATGGCCATTCCAGGACCTTGTACTTGTTCCTCTGCATGAATGCATTAGTAGATTTTGAGCAGTGTTTAGGGTCGTTGTCTTGTTGGAAGATCCAGCCCCAGCGCAGCTTCAGCTTTGTCACTGATTTCTGGACATTGGTCTCCAGAATCTGCTGATATTGATTGGAATCCATACATCTCTCAACTTTAACAAGATTCCCAGTCCCTGTACTGGCCCCACAGTCCCACAGCATGATGGAACCACCACCAAATTTTACTGTAGGTAGCCGGTGTTTTTCTTGGAGTGCTGTGTTCGTTTTTCTCCATGCATAACAGTCCTTGTTATGCCCAAATAACTCTATTTTAGTTTCATCAGTCCACAGCACCTTATTCCAAAATGAAGCTGGCTTGTCCAAATGTGCTTTAGCATACCTCAAGCAGCTGTTAGACTGTCTTGGTAATTGACATAATTGTACCCGAAGTAATTACACAGCATCGTGGAATCTGTACATCGCAGTATGTAGAACCTGTTTGGCATTCCAGCCCCACCCCAGCTCTACAGTCTGGTGTATAAAGTGAAAGAACAGAAACTACCAACATCAACTGACTAAACATAGCCTCATAGTTCTAGTTACTGTAGTCTTTAAAACTGAGAATAGCTAAGCCAAGACGTAACTCAGCTTTTACTGTGCTTTGTCTTTTGTCCAGGAATTTATTCTAAATGTAATCTTGAAATGAAACTTTATCTTGCTGAAAGTTCAAAAAGCACACTGTAGGTGATCTGACCATGCAAGCTTCTGCATGCAATGTTGGTTAATATAGCATTAACATGTAATGTAATGCAAATGTAGTTGCATGGAAATATTGTATTTCTGGTTTTAGTATGTTGTAATGTGTGTTTTAAACTCCACTAGAGTCCATGTTTCAAACATCTTTATATTCCTCCTTGCCCCACTTCTCCAATCTGCGTTCTACCATCTGTGAAAGACAGTATGATTATTTCATCTTATCAGACTGGATGCAGTACCACAGTTAATTTACAGTACTGGATTTTAGCCAGTGGGAGAAAGGAAAACAAAAGCCTAATTTATACAAAAGATTATACATACCTAGAAGAGACTTATTTACACACGGTTGCTTAAATGTATTAATTTTATTTAAGATTTATTCTATACCATATTTTTATTATTGAATGTTTGATAAGATCTTTATTTGTATTCTTGCTGATCCCCAGAAGTTACCAGACCACTTTTTTTTAATCTCCTCCCACAACCCGAACGTACTTATTAATGCTTAGACTGTCAAACAGTCAGAAAGCAGGGGGAAGAGAAAAGGCAAGATCAGAAATCTCAGGTAAATCATTTCAACTGGCTTATAGTACATTGAGCTGATCTAAAACAACAGTTCTGTTGATGGATGATATTTGTTGGTTTTGCATTAATCAGATTAAAGTGCATTTTAACTTATTATTCATGTAGTTTATATAAGTATGTTTATATAGTTATTTTTCTGTAATTCAGAGATTTTTGAAAAATTCTGTAGTTTGGCTCCGGTGTGGACTGACAATGAAATGCAGGCCAGGAATTTGCCTCTAAGCAGCCTTTATTTAATACATAGTTTTAATTTAAGTCAAACTGACAGAACATGTTTGTTGATCCACAAATTATAAAATAATAACACAATAATCGACAATGGTACAGTAGAGAAAGCAAAAACTAAAGTTGATTGAACTAAATGATCACCTCATATGTAATCTGACTTAACAAGCTGATCTTAACATCCTAGATATTTCCAATTAGTGTCCTCATCATCACTTGCAGACTGCTTAAATACAGTTGCTATCTCAGCACATTTTGTAGCATCAGTCAGTAAAGCCTATTACTTTTTTGGCACACTATTTCTGCATTGCCAAGTGTAAGTTTTCTCTTTCTCTTCATGTTTTGGTTAATCCCTGCAATGAATTGGTAGAGAGGAGAATTGCCACTCTGAAATGTGTTTCGGGTTTGTCAAATTCTAGAGGGTGCTCTCAAGCAAGCACAAAATGAAGTTAATATGGAGCTTTAGAGCAAAATAATAATAATAACAATAACAGGAGGAATTCATTTGTACTTTTTTTTGTGTTATATACTTTTTTGCTGTAGAAAACAGGTACGATTTTTTTTTTTTGCTGAGATACATCTTTGCACTTCAAGAAAAATTAAAGAAAAGTTCTGGGCAAGCGGTTGAAAACCATTTTTTTTTAATAGTTTAACTCTATTTCACTATGATGTCATTATGAATAAGCAAATAAATAAGAATCTTTAGGTAAATAATTACTGCAGTGGTTAATGTTTCAGATAGTAGCAGTCCTTCTGACCCTGACTGATGCAATGAGTACCATCTCGTTTCCCAAACAACCATGTGGGAGGACGTATCTTTCGTTAACTGGGGCTGCTTCAGATGGTTAAGTTAAATCCCAGCTAAATTAGCGGACTATCTGAATGTACTAAACGACCATCAAAGGATTTTTTTCTTCCATAAAGGACACACAAGCATATTCCAGAATGGCATTGACAATGAGACTTACTGGGCTGTAATGGTGAAAGAGTGGTTCAGGGAGCATGAACTGGCCACCTTAGTCCTGACCTTAATCAATTTAAAGTCTTTAGACACTCCTGTTGTTAATAGGAGATCTCAGGCAAAAATTAGCTAGATAGAAAAAAATGTGCAGCCTTGTACGAGATCGTTAAAACGATGCCTTGTGAAACGTTCACCTTGATCGAAATTGATCCAACCAAATATTAGAGGGTGCAATTGTTTTATTTATTTATATCGCGCTGTAGGTTAAACGGGAATACAACTGCTTATATGAAACATTGAAAGAGTCCAGTGTCAGGTCCATGCTCACTTTGCTTATAACTTACTGTATGTAGAAACACACAAACTCTGTTACCTGTGTCTGAGCGGTTGGCCTAGTGGTAACTGAACTGTGAACTCTGCTTTATTAGTTTTTCTTTTACTTATCTTACCTTAAGTTGTCCATGCACAGCCCCTCCCCTCCAAATCCATGTACCCAAAAACAACCCCAGTGATGAATGCAGATCCTCATTACAGGGCAGGTAGAGACCTAAACATGTTTCATGTAAATCATTTGATTAATAAGGAAGTCATGGCCAATTTAATCATGGGAAACTGATCATATTTTAGTACTTGTCCACATAAACACAGGCTCACTGTATTTACATCTCTGCTCTGGACCACCTTTGGTGTTCACTACAGGAATTGCTTTTGAGATGTTTCTGTCTATTGCTCATCCAAACAGTGAAATTAAATTTCTGCCTGTGGGTGTGACTGGGTCTTTACATTCATAAACCCAACCAACGTTAAGCATTGACGATATCACTCCAGCAAACCAGTAACACTGCTACTGTGCTATATGCTCTAAAAATGAACACGTGTGTTCATAACCTATAAACAAAGAAACACATTCATACACATTCATACACATTCACTTAAAAATATACTCAGGTGTTTCAGATGTACTGTCCTGTACTTTCGTTAGACTGTCTTGGTAAGTGACATAATTTTACCCAAAGTAATTACACAGCATCATGGAATCTGTACATTGCAGTATGTAGAACCTGTTTGGCATTCCATCCCCACCCCAGCTCTACAGTCTGGTGTACAAAGTGAAAGAACAGAAACTGCCAACATCAACTGACAAAACAGCCTCATAGTTCTACTGCTATATAAAGTTATGGATAGTTACTGCAGTCTTTAAAACTGAGAACAGCTGAACCAAAACGTAACTCAGCTTTTACTGTGCTTTGTCTTTTGTCCAGGAATTTATTCTAAATGTAATCTTGAAATGAAACTTTATCTTGCTGAAAGTTCAAAAAGCACACTGTAGGTGATCTGACCATGCAAGCTTCTGCATGCAATGTTGGTTAATATAGAGTTAATATGTAATGTAATGCAAATGTAGTTGCATGGAAATATTGTATTTCTGGTTTTAGTATGTTGTAATGTGTGTTTTTAACTCGGCCTCATTGTAACCTAGTCCAGTTTTGTTCAATCATTTTTATATTCCTCCTTGGCCCCCTTCCCCAATCTGCATTTTGTCATCTGTGAAGGACAGTATGATTATTTCAGCTTATCAGACTGGATTCAGTACCACAGTTCATTTACAGTACTGGATTTCAGACAGTGGGAGAAAGAAAAACAGAAGCCTAATTTTAATTTATGCCGTATTTTTATTATTGAAATGTTTGATAAGATCTATATTTGTATTCTTGCTGATTCCCAGAAGTTACCAGACCACTTTCTATTAATCTCCTCCCACAACCGTACTTATTAATGCTCAGACTGTAAAACAGTTAGAAAGCAGAGAAGAAGAGAAAAGGCAAGATCAGAAATCTCAGGTAAATCATTTCAGCTAGCTCAGAGCATACTGAGCTGATCTAAAACAACAGTTCTGTTTATAGAAGATTTGTTGGTTTTGCATTAATCAGATTAAAGTTCATATTAATTTAAATAGTTTATACTGACGCAACGTGTTGATCCACAAATCATAAATAATAACAAAATAATACACAATACAATCTGTCATTTGTTGACTTATGCAGTGCATTATATGGTGAGTACGCTCTCATGCTAAACCAAAGTGATGGGAACACTGAGCAGGTTTTTGTCCACATCCCTCTCATCACTGTGCATTATGTTGACAGCCGCTTATATAAAGCCTTGAAAGAGTCCAGGGTCAGATCCATTCTCACTTTGTAAGTTATGCAGAGAAACAGTGTGGAAATCACAGGTGAAAGCCTAGCTGTATCTGAGCTCTGTTTTATTAGTTCTTCTTTAATTATCTTACCTGAAGCTGTCCATACACAGCCCCACTCCTTCAAAATCCAGGTGCCCAAAGACCACCACAGTGATAAAAGCAGTGAACTAAAGGACCCTAAATTTATCATGTACAGATTTTTACTCTACTGTTATGTTTAAACCAAATTACCCAAACAACCCATGCCACAATTACTTCAGAGTGCTGCTATGGGTTTACTCTACCCTGGGAAGCACAGGAAGCATGGCCATGGAGAGCAGCCCTATAGGTCACCTTTGGTGGGTCTGGACAGTAAATTGAAATGTCTGTTTTTGTGTTGTAGATATTGTGACCCTTGGTGACCCCTATCACCACCACTGTGAAGAAATCTGAGCTGGTGAGTTTAATGGGTGAGTGACAGTACACAGTGGAGTGGAATTGCGTTCCTCCAGGAACAAGGTCCAACATGAATCAACAGAGATTTAACATGCTGTGAGTTTATGTAGTTAGATAACATACATACACACAGTAGTTACTGAGGTAGAATAAACACTGTGTTAGCAGCAATGTGCCAGTAGAGCATCCAGAAGTATGTGTGAGTATGTGTGGTGTTATGACCCCGCTAGTAGTCTAGGGGTAAACATTTGGGGGTCAGTAACGCTTGCAATATGTGGCGTGCAAACCAGAGAACTACATAACACGTTTACAGCTTTACTGGCGTTATTTATTTATTTTAATGCACTCCAATATACTAAGACATTAAGACATGCAGATATACAAATGGACAAATGGCTGCTTGCTAAAAGGGAGAATCTGAACATGGACGGCGCCAAAGAAAATAAATAAATAAATATGAAAAAACTGACCTAGCTCAAGTATAGTTACCTAATCTCTCCTACCTGCACCAATACATAAATACAGGGGTTGGCACCCGCCTCTTACCTAGTGTATCTATACAATCAATTACTACGTGTTGTGGAGATGTATGAGCGCTCGTCTTACCTGTCCAGAAACCCCTTATCCACGCAGGCCAAACACACAACCCGAAACACAAACAGACAACGTAAATTAATGAAGGCCAGCCAATACAGAAAGTAGCTAGGGCTAGGCGCTAGCTACGGCAGGCAGAGGAAGAA
Source organism: Prochilodus magdalenae (assembly GCA_024036415.1). Lineage (NCBI taxonomy): Eukaryota > Metazoa > Chordata > Actinopteri > Characiformes > Prochilodontidae > Prochilodus > Prochilodus magdalenae. The sequence goes on along the minus strand of JAMWET010004592.1, from coordinate 21,177 downwards.
CGAACAAAATCGCTGCTGACCTGGCACGAGACTAACATGTGCACAACACCAACAACACCAAGCGCATCCACCTCAGTTCCCTAACAACAACACAGCGGCCAAATCAAATAAATCACTCCCAGCCTCCTCCTAAACTGAATCCCAGGGCTTTTTTTAAAAACACAAGCCCCGCCTCTCACATGGGAAGAAAAAGGTTACCTATTGGCCGCCAGATCTCGGAAGTACTTGGGGAACTTCCAACGATGATTGATGCCATAGCCAACCTATATATGGGGACAGACAAGTGAGAGACAGAGCGACAACACAGGGCAAAACAGCGGGCCAAATAAACTGAGCCCAGACATGTTACAAGGGGAAGGGGGTTTCAGATCATTCCGCAGGTCAGTCCTTGTTTAAAAAACCTGAACGCTTGAGGAACAAAGCTGTTGCAGAGACTGGCAGTGATGGCATGGATGCTCTGGTACCTTCTGCCAGACGGCAGCAGTGAAAAAAGTCTGTGTAAAGGATGGGTGGGGTCATCTGCAATACTGGAGGCTTTGCAAATACAGTGTGTGATGTGGATGTCCATGATGGATGGTAGAGAAACCTCAATGATCTTTTCAGCTGTACTCACTATACGCTGTAGGGTCTTGCAGTCAGAGACGATGCAATTGCCAAACCAGGCGATGATGCAGCTGCTCAGGATGGATTTTCTTTGAGTAGGCGCTCTTAGTCTCTCTAATGAACTGGGAAAACTTGGCTCCTGCTATGCTAAACCTTGCTTCATCCCCTGACTTGAGAGCGTTGTCGCGGGTTCTCAGTAGCTTGGGCACCTCTGCAGTCATCCATTGCTTCTGGTTGGTTTGAGTTGTGACGAGTTTGGAGACGGTAACATCATCAATGCACTGGCTGATGTAGCCAGTCACTGATTCTGTATACAACTCCAGGTTGATGGAGACACCAGAAGTAGCTGCTTCTCTAATTGTCAACCAATCAGAGTGCTCAGAACAGTCCTGAAGAGCAAAAGATAGCTCTTGGAGGCACGGTTCTCGCTTGCTTTTGGTTTGGTTTAGCATGTCTGATGAGCGATCTGTATGCTGGAGTAAGTGTAACCCGGGATCTCTCGTAGCCCCATTCTGCGTTGTGTTCAAAATAGACAGGACCTCGACGGAATCTGCATCAGTTTATTCTGCACAAGAGTTTTCGCACACAGACAGACAGCATTAGACCAGCGGCAATCTACCTCACACATCAGCGCATAAAGAAAAGAAAAAAAAAAGCACATTGCATACCTGCACAAGAGTTTTCGCACACAGACAGACAGCATTAGACCAGTAGCAAACGCCCCGCAGATCTACCTGCCGATTAAAACCAATATGCTTTCAACTCTATATGGTGCAGTTACAGTACACATGAAATTACAGGCTACACAATTTGGACAATATACAATAAGCGACCATCAGCCTATGTACTGTTTAGCTAGCATAGCTTTCTGTTGCTAGTTGCAGGCCACGCTGTATTAAGCTCAATATCACCACAGAACATCAGAAATATGGATTAACCACATGATCAAACACTGCTTATCTTTCAGTGGAATCAACCAGTGGAGTCAAGTGTACATGTATTTCGCTAATGTATGTCGAAATTAACCTAAATAATATACCGAGAAAAGAGCGATTGAAAAGAGGCTACCTCACACATCAGCGTGTAAAGAAAAAAGAACAAGACTGATGCTTCCTAGTATTAACAATGATACACACACACACACACACACACACACACACACACACACACACACATATATATATATAAATACATATTTAAAGTAAGTTAGCTAAAATCTAGTGAAACATTTTTCACAGCATTAATCCTGCTACATAAGCATCACACAGATGTGGTCTGATCGTCTGAATCTTGACGATACAAGGACGATATGATGGTGTGTTTTATCAGCAACGATCATGAGTCAGCATACAGGAAGCAGGTTCGGCAACTTCTAGCCTGGTGCAGGTACAACAATCTCTTAATGTTAATTAGACAAAAACCTGAACACCACCTGCCTGGCTAAGTAAGCCTGGCAGCGACTTCCTGCATAGGATGACAAGAGCAAACCCCATTTCATCCACACATTCTACACAAGCACAACAAAAGGCGTCCTGATGAGCTGCCTCACTGTCTGGAATGGGAACTTCATCATCTAAGACTGCAAGACCATACAGTGGATTTTAAAGACAGCTGAGAAGATCATTAAGATCTATCAGCATCTGCTACCACAAGCAGTGCATCTGCAAGGCTGCCAGCATCATGGCTGACCTATCCTCCTGCAATGGATTCATCATCTTCCTGCCATCAGGCAAATCAACGAGAGCATCCATTCCACCATCTCTAGACTATGCAACACATTACTGAACACATTGATGCCCTTTGACATACACCTAGACTAATCAAGACCTCTTCCAAGACTATTGACACACTCCTTTACCATCACTGTAGACCTGCACTTTATTTCTAAACTTTGAATATGCTGTGTGTCTTCCCCTTACTGTACAGTACTGTATATTTATTGTCTGGGGTATGTGGTGTATGTTCTGCACGTTTTACATTGTCGTGTATCTGCTCTCCTGATGAAACAAGACCAATAACACACGTAATTAACTAAAGAATTGTTTGGAAAAGATGATGAGTTGTGATGTAATGAGCTTAAGCCTGCCTAAATGCTGTGGTATGACCTGAAGAGGTTTGTGCAAGCAAGGCAGCTCAGAAAAATTGATGAGCTGAAACAAATTTACAGGCTGAATTGTCCATTTAAATCGTCCTCCTTAGTGCAGTTCAACTTTTTTTTGCAGCTACAGGAAGTGTTCAGTGGAGGTAATGCTACTAAATTGGGATCTACAGGGAATTCAATTCAAGGGCTCACTTAATTTTTCTAGCTTGACCTGTGGTTGTTTAATCATGTGCTTAATAAAATGGCATGTACAAAACTACACATTCTGTGTGTTAATAGTTTAGTTAGATTGTAGAGACTTGGATACGATCAGACCACATTTAATCAGAAATCAATGCTGAAGTTCCAAACTGTTCACTCACTGTTTATATGGAACTGTAATCTTGCAGTGTTTATACTTACCAGTAATTTCTCTGTATTGTTTTTCAGAGCCATGTTTCAGCTCGTGCTGATTTTAGGTCAGTCATCTTCTTACCGTCTCATATTTTAACTTTATATATGACATGCGTGTCAGACTAGACTTAAACATACATGATTAGTTTGTATTGAACAATGTATTTCACACTGTGTTCATACAGTACTAACTCTCTTAAACAGGGCTCTGCTCCCTCAGCATTTGTCTTGCTCGTCAGTATCACTTTGTGAATGAGAGTAAGACCTGGGCTGAAGCTCAGAGATACTGCAGGGAGCATTATGTTGACCTCGCCAGCATTGATAACACTGAAGACACACGGGAGCTCATGAATGTGGTAGACATCAGGAGCAGAAGTTTAGCCTGGATTGGACTGTATGATGATCTGAACAGCTGGAGATGGTCTCTGGATGATGATAACTTCTACAAGGGGAATGAGAGAAACTTTAGGAACTGGTATATACAGAAACCTGAGAACTGGGGTGGAAACTCTCTGTGTCTGTATATTTTCAGTTATGATGCATCATGGTGGCCTGCCCCTTGCTCTTCCACACTCCAATTCATTTGCTATGACGGTGAGCTCAACTGTAATGTATCTCTAATGGTAGCATTAAATATTTTGTAACTTTTCCTTAAAAATGATCATATATTAAATGTGTTTCTCTTTTAGGAAGAGCGAATGCCAGCACAAGATATGTTTTTGTTTATGAGTACATGAACTGGACTGACGCTCAGAGCTACTGCAGAGAGTACTATACAGACCTAGCCATTGTGAGGAATGACACTGAGAACCAGAAGTTAACCTCATTAGTCGATAATGATGGGTATTATTTTTATTATTATATTGCATGGATCGGTCTGTATAGAACCAGGTCCTGGTCAGATCAGAGCAACTCTTCTTTCAGCTACTGGAAAGCAGGACAACCAGATAATGCTGAACAGAGTGAATACTGTACAGCTGTGTCATTCAATGACTCTGGACAGTGGACAGATGAAAACTGTACTCACACTCTTCCTTTCCTCTGCTTCAGTGGTGAGTAAATAATAGGGTTATTGACCTCCAGGGTTTGTAAATGACAATAGCACTGCATAGCATTGGAAGAAGTTAGACACAAAATGTTTGCTGACTTTTGGAGTAAGTTTAAATTGTGCTAAACTGATTCATTTGCTTGACCGTTCCTCTGTCCTGTAAATTAGCTTGATCAGTCAGATCATTAACAGACTGTAGAATATCATGTTTGTTCTTTTGGGTTTGGGTTCAGTTCGGTTCAGGTTTTTTATGTGTCAGAAGATTTGGTGGTGGTGATTAAGTTTTATCAGGAGCTGATGACATAATAATTCGCACAGTATACCAGGCAAAGAAGTACTGTGGTATAATGTCTACAGTAAGCACTACTGGGCAAAAATATGAATGTTTTTATTAATTGTTTAGGTGTGGCCTAGATTTAGTTGAGTTGTAAACCTTATATGTTTGGTGTTGTTGTTCTTAAACACCAACTAGCTTGACAGTGTTTTTTAGCTGTTTAAAGTCAATGGTGCTGACTGGAACAAAATTGACTTTTCTATCTAAAGAAGGCTGTCTATACGTTTATTCACATTACTTTAAAGCTTAATTAAAGGAGTTTAAGAGAAAAATGGTCCCATACTATTTTGGATTTGTCCAGTTTTTGCTCAGGAATTAAAGAGTTAAAATTTTGAATTAGTTTTTTCACAGTATTAACATTTCTGTCATTTGCTTTGTGTTTTTCTAGCAGAGTCGCCTACATTCTCTCATCAGTATCACTTTGTTAATGAGAGTAGGAGCTGGACTGAAGCTCAGAGATACTGCAGGGAGAATTACACTGACCTGGCCACCATTGATAACATGGAGGAAATGATCAGCCTCATTAACACAGTAAACAGCAGCTACTCTGGTTTAGCCTGGATTGGACTGTATGATGATCTGGACAGCTGGAGATGGTCTCTGGATGATGAGAGCTTCTACAAGGAGGAGGAGAGAGATTTCAGAGGGTGGGACCGTCAACCAGATTTCCTCCATGGAGAAGAGCTGTGTGTCAACATGCATTCTGATGGAAGGTGGTTTGATCAAAATTGTCTTTGGCATTTGCCATTCGTCTGTTATGATGGTAAGAAAACTTTATAAGAAACTAAAACAAACTTTCTGAATTGTCTTCTTTTGAATGTGTTAATTGTCATTAATCTGTTTCAGACCAAAATGAAACTGATCCCTACATCTGGATAAGGGAGTACAGGACTTGGGCAGATGCTCAGAGTTACTGCAGGCAGCTTTACACAGACCTGGCCAGTGTGAGGAACTTAACTGAGAATCAGAGAATACTTAACATTACAGGTGGTTCTGGGGCTTGGATTGGTCTGTACAGGACCAGACTCTGGTCAGACCAGCACAGTTCTACATATGAGAACTGGAGATCATATATCGAATACTCACCTGAACAACCTGATAATGGTGCATATAAGTATTTTTTTAAAGAGTCTGGTTATCAGCACTGTACTGCTGTATCATTCAGTGATTCAGGCCTGTGGACAGATGAGGACTGCTCAGCCACATTCCCGTTCATCTGCTACAGCAGTGAGTTTATTTTTCTTTGTTTTTTTTTTTTTATTAGTTTACATTTATTTGATAAGACTAAACATCTTAAATATCATCTGATAAATATTTTGCTTCTGTTAACAAAAACACAAACTTTGTTATACTTTGCAAAGCAAAAATTCTGGTACTTCTACATGGAGCTTATAATCTAGAAAATGCAACAATTCTTAATTCTTTTTTTTATAATCTATTTTAAATTGCATTTTTCTCTTTTTTCTCTATTAAATAAAGGGTTCTGCTCAAGTAGTTTGTGTGTCCATCAGTATCACTTTGTTAATGAGAGTAAGAGCTGGACTGAAGCTCAGAGATACTGCAGAGAGCATTACACTGACCTGGCCACCATTGATAACATGGAGGAAATGAACAGACTCATTAACACAGTAAACAGCAGCTACTCTGGTTTAGCCTGGATTGGATTGTATGATGATCTGGACAGCTGGAGATGGTCTCTGGATGATGAGAGTTTGTACAAGGAAAATGAGACAAATTTCAGAAACTGGTATATACAGAAACCGGTTAACTTTAGAGGAAACAGTATGTGTGGGTCATACTCTTATTCCTCATGGTTGGAAAGCATTTGCTCTTATGGGCACCGATTCATTTGCTATGATGGTGAGTACAGCTGGTAAACTATGATTATCTGAAAACAGCTGTTAGAACTTGTAGAATTTACTGTCTAATATCACATATCATATTTGTTTCTCTTAGGAAGAGCGAATGCCAGTTCAAGATATGTTTTAGTGGAGCAGCTTATGAACTGGACTGATGCTCAGAGATACTGCAGAGAACATTACACAGACCTGGCCAGTGTGAGGAACGAAACTGAGAACCGGAAGTTAAAAGCGTTGGTGAGAACTGATGATTATTCTGCATGGATCGGCCTGTACAGAACCAGGTCCTGGTCAGATCAGAGCAACTCTTCTTTCAGCTACTGGAAAGCAGGACAACCAGATAATGCTGGACAGAGTGAATACTGTACAGCTGTGTCATTCAATGACTCTGGACAATGGAAAGATGAGAACTGTAGTCGAGTGTTTCCTTTCCTCTGCTACAGTGGTGAGTAAATTTCTGATTTTGAGGTTGTAATAAACAATGGTTGTCAGTGGACATCTAAAATGTGTTTAAATATATTTAGATTCATGATCAAACGATTCAAATGGTTATTGGGAATGAACTCTATACAGATAAGTTTAACATTAAAGGGACATCATTTAAAAATAAAAAGTACATAATTCCTGATATTTCTTACACTTCTCTAGCAATGCCGTCTCACCAGTATCACTTTGTTAATGAGAGTAAGAGCTGGACTGAAGCTCAGAGATACTGCAGAGAGAATTACACTGATCTGGCCACCATTGATAACATGGAGGAAATGAACAGACTCATTAACACAGTAAACAACAGCTACTCTGGTTTAGCCTGGATTGGACTGTATGATGATCTGGACAGCTGGAGATGGTCTCTGGATGATGACAGCTTCTACAAGGAGGGAGAGAGAGATTTCAGAGGGTGGGCTCGTGAACCAGATAACTACTATGGAAAAGAGCTGTGTGTCTACATGTCTTCAACAGGGGAATGGTTTGATACTTCCTGTGTAAGAAGATGGGGATTTGTTTGTTATAACAGTAAGTGCTACAAATATGTATAACGCAAACGTTTTTATAACGCAAACTGTCTTGACAACATTTTTCAGGTTTTTGAAATCATCAGTGCTGAGTGGAACAGCATTGGCTGTTATTTTTAAAAGACATATACCCCAATACCCCATACCCTAGTCATAATTTATATCTGACTATATGATTTATGGTTAAACACATTACAAGCTGAATGTTTTGGGCCAATTGTTAAGTCTTAAGACTTAAGTTATATTCATTATTATGTTTTGATTAACTTTTTTGTCATATATTTCAGTAAGCTGATGAAATAAATTTCCGCTTGGTGTTTGCCTACTCAAATAACATATCACTCAGCTGGGCATTCAAATCCCAGCATAGATATTCTCTTCAGTCCTTTCAACTGAATTTGGTAATACTCTTAGCATTACGTTTATTTTTCTGAAACATGGTTTCACTGTCTCTCCAAAAAGAGATGGCAAAATACAGTAAGATACGTTTAAATAATGAACATGTTGCCTTTTTTCCCCCTTGCACTTTTACATGAAGCTGTTTGTTACTTTCATAAAATACAAAAGAAAAAAAACTGATTAAATGCTTAATTAATCAGAATATGTATATTTTACATGTATATTGTATGTTTTATATTTATATATTCCCAAGGATTATTTTAGCACTAATTCTAAAACAACAACAATGATGTATTAAAATTACATGACATTCTAAACACAATAATAAAAGCGATAATATTAATAATACCTCAACTTCAGCCTCCTGCTTTAGCCAAGCCCAGATCCATCACATAATACCATCAAATAGTTCCAGGTAAAAGTATTTGTTTAGGATAAAAACAAATACTGGCTTACATGCTAAGGTGTTGTAGATGCTCTGATCATGCTCTGTGAAGTTAAATCCCAAACCATGTCTAATGTTACCTAACACATAAAATCATTATGATTTTATTTTGAGTCATTATTGACCCAAAATAAAAGAAAACTTAAATGATTGTATACAGGAATATTTTGAAACAAGTGACAGCTCTTTAACTACCAGTTCCAAATGAAGCAGTAGACTGCAGTTATCATTCAGTTTTTAATTACAAGTTGTGTCAAATATTAGAATGTTTTTGTTAACGTAGCAATTATAAATACGGCTCTTTTCTACACACTTAATTTCTAAACTTCATTTGTGATCTGTGGATCTGTGAAAATTTTGTGTGTTTCATTATTTTCAAAACACCCATAGGCCTCGTTTGTCTTTTGTGTTAACTATGAAAATTAACAGTATAAACTCATTTCCATAAACCATTTAAAAGCTTCTAAGGAAAGAAATCTAAAAAATGTGAAAATGAAACCAGCTTTGTTTCAGACTGGTTGTTTCACTGGTCTGGCAAAGTTTGTGGAGAAATACCAATAAACCAATCTGTCAGATTATTGTTCTACTTAGTGATAGTAAATAAAGGTATGTATATTTTACTGCTCTCGTCTTTAGGTGCAAACAACACATACGTGTGGATTTTTGACGGAAAGTCTTGGACCGAAGCTCAGAGTTTCTGTAGACAGTATTACACAGACCTGGCCAGTGTGAGGAACCAGACTGAGCTCCAGCAAATACTGAGAGTTTCAAAAGGCTACAGAGTTTGGATTGGTCTGTATAGAAACCGACTGTGGTCAGATCAGAGCAACTCAACTTTCACATACTGGAGACCAGGAAACCAGTCTAGATCACCAGAACCTAATAATGGTTTGTCTGTACCTGGAGAATACGGAAATCAACACTGCATTGCTGTGGATCATTCAGGTTACTGGACAGATGAAGACTGCTTAGCCACTTTCCCATTCGTCTGCTACAGTGGTGAGTTTCTCTTTCTGAGTAATTTTGTTAAAGAATCATATTAAATAGATTAAAAATATATTAAAAGAACATTTAAATATTACCGTTAGTTGTTAAATCTTAAATTATAAGCCTGGTGTTATGTGATTGGTGGTACTATCAACATTGCAAAACCACACACAATATTGTAAATGAAAGATTTTAAACTGTTCCCTTTATGCTATCTGTTGCTCATGTGCTGTGGACCCTCTCTAGTTGCACCTCAACCAGGTGAGAAAAGCCCATTCTTCGTATTACTCCTTAAACTAAATTGACAAATGTGTTCTTGAGCACTTAGTGTTTCTTTGCCATCTCAAAGATCAGTAATCTTTTAAATGCTCAACAGTGTAAATCAGAGTCAGTAACTAAGATCTAATAAGCCTTGCCCTGCCATATTTTAAATTTTGTTCTAAGAAATGCATGCTTATTTGATAGTGTTAAACCTAAAATGAGCTGATGATTTCAATGCATGCCACAAATACATGTGGTCTTCTATAGAACAGTGTAATAAACATACAATCTCACAAACGTGAGTACACCCCGCACACCTCTAATATTTTGTGTGGCCACCATTATTTTCCAGAACTGCCTTAACTCTTAAGGGCATGGAATTTTCTAGGGCTTAACAGGTTGCCACTGGAATCTACTTCCACTCCTCCATAACAACATCACAGAGCTGGTGGATGTTAGAGACCTTGTGCTCCTCCACCTTCCGTTTCTGGAGACATGCTTGGCCAGTGCAGCACGGGTGTTTGGGGTGGTTATCATGTTGGAATATTGCCCTGAACTGTAGCTCCCCACAGCTGGCAACACTCATGCAGCCCAAAACCATGACACTCCCACCATTATGCTTCACTATTAGGAAGACACACTTGTCTTTGTACTTCTCACCTGGTTGCGACCACACACGCTTGACAACATCTGAACCACAGGACATGGATCCGGTAATCCTTGTCCATAGTCTGCTTGTCTTTAGCAAACTGTTTGTGGGCTTTCTTGTGCATCATCTATAGAAAAGACTTTCTTCTGGGACTGGCCATGCAGACCTATTTGATAGAGTATGCGGCGTATGGTACTGTGTGATGCTGCTAATTAGGCACAATTTGGTGATTTTCACGTAGGGGTGTACTCACTTTTGTTTTTGTGTGTGTTGAGTTAGTTTGAATTCACACAATTGTACCAGCTGCACACGGACTACTTTATATTGTATCAAAGTGTCATGTCAAGTGTTGTCTCATGAATAAATATAATACAATATTTTCAAAAATGTGAGTGGTGTACTCACTTTTGTGATATACTCTAAATAAGTTTTCAGTAGTGAGTTTTTTTTGTATATCATGTAGGTCAGATCAGTGCTGTTATTAGATCGCTGGTTTCAGGGACAGAGGGGCTGCGAGCTTTTTCACATATTAATGGATGTGGCTTTGCTGTGCAGTTGTATATCTTTTTTACCACAACTGGCCAGGAAAGTCCAACTGACAGGTCAGGCTACTGGCAAGGCAGAATAAATCTCACGGTACTCCTGACAGAACCCTTTGTCTGCCTACCCTGTCTAGTTACATCACTGGTGAAATTGCATGTCAGAATAATAGACACACTTAAAAAAAAGAAAAAAAAAACACTAAAACACTGTATAACTTTGTGTATATAAATCTGTATATATCAAGCAGCATGTATGTACTGTAATGATTATAACTCACCACTGCTCACCATTACAGATAATGTTGTGGGACTTAGAGTGAAAGTCAAGGATGAGAAGAATCTGTCTGCATCTCAGATTGAAGGATTGGTTTTAATGCAGGTGAGTAGCTTTTCTTACCTCACTGTCTTTATCTAAACTGATAAACTGCTGCTCATATCAGCCTGATCTAACGAAGAGCCAATAACTGTACAGAATATCAGGAAAAACAAGAACCCATATAATTAGTTCCTGACAAAACATGCTTTATTTCCATCACTTCTTTCCGTCAGTTTTTGAAATAATCTTAAAGCATGGCTCTTTATATTGTAAGTTTCAAAATGAATAGACCAATTAAATGGCTTAAAATGTTATTGGAAGTAAAATCTGGATTTACTGACTGACACTAAAAGTAAAGTATGTTTTTACCTTATTATTTTGGAGGTTTTGTTCTGATGTTTGATTTTATCCTACTGTAAATAACATGATGAGACATCTGCCTCTGTGGTAGAGCGAGTTTAATGTGAGTGACCTTTTGTTTCCAGCTTCAAGAAGAGCTAATCAGATTGGGACTTCCCAGCAACTTTACTCTAAAAGTAACAAACCTCCGTAAGACCACTCCCTGATGGAGACAGCAAGCCTTTGTTGTTCACCAGTACTTCTGATCAGTTATAGTTATTTAGTAAACAACAGTTTACACAATGATTTACATAATACAGAATAATCAAACATAATTGTTGTTTAAATTCTGTGTATTTGGGTAATTGGGAAGTTGTATTAATTAATTTTATTAATTAATTATATTAGACAATCTCAAATATGATTATCAGAAAATATTTGATGTACACTTTTTTCTTAAAGCTATTTTATTGTTATTGTAGGAGTTTTATATACAGGTAAAAAATTATTATGAAAAGATCATATTCAACTTGTCAATCATGCATGTCGCTGTGTACATTTGCTCAATATACATAGATGCATATACATATTTACATATATAGAAGGACAGAATAAATCAAACATGGGGAAAGTGCTCTGGAATTTAGATTTTACAGAGAATATAAATAAGGAAATGACATGTAACTGTTTTTACTTAATTATTAGTTACTTTTTATTAAGATTTTAATTTTAGCAAGCTTTAATGTAAGTGTATTAGAAGTTAGAACGTGGAGTATGTTTTAAGATTGTTGGATATATGACTAAATGGGTAGCTAGGACAAAGAGCTTAGGCTGACACGTGCAGAGCTAAAAGTCAAGTGAGTTTTATTAAACAACTGGGCAGTTACACTGAGCAGCAAAACACGATTAAATATGAGGGACAGATCGAGGTCAAAGTCAGGGTACAAGCGAGGGGTCAGAACCGGAACAAACACTCAGCGAGGCAAACAGAACATAGAGATGAGACAGATAGAATGGTTAAGATACAAAAAGAGTTTGAGCAGCCAGAAGATTCAAGAGAATGAAGCCAAAAGAGGTCAAAGAAGAGTTCGGTGGTCAGAATAAAGAATGAGGTCAATGCCAGGAGTAACAAGATAATAGAAATAACGCTCAGAATTGCAAATGAAGGTTTGGCAAAACTTTGCGAGGTGTGTGCGTGAGGGGCTTAATTACAGACGTGTAATGGAGGACAGCTGGGTTTAGAATTCTGGAAACCTAGAGCGGAAGTGATTGGGAGACTGGGGACATGTGGTAGTGACATCATCAGGTGATGCACCCTGGGAAGTTGAGTCCGGAGGAGCGGTGGAACCAGGAAGACCAGGAAGCATGACAGCACTACTTTCACTGCTGTACAATATTTGTATCACATTATGAATAATATACTCCACTTTATATACAAACTACTTATTGTTAGCACATTAATGTAAAACATGACTGGCCAACTGTCCTCTATAAAGTTCTAAACACTGGCCTATTTAGCAATACAATTTTGCTCATCTGTGTCCTTAAAACAACAGTTGCCACCTTGCTGCTTTGTATATCACTGCTATCAGGCCAAACCCTGCCATCTCCATTTTTTTTGCCCTTTACAATGTATATGAATGGACCAAATACCTGACACAAAAAGAAATGGAATTAAAGTCTGGGTCCACTGAATTTAGTGTAACGTATGTTTGTTTCCCTCTGATGCTCCCTGTGATTTTAGATCTAAAAGGTTTTGTTCTGACAGTTCTGTTTTAACACAGTAAATACCTACATAATGAATAGTGATTTCAACATTTACATTTGGGTATGGGGTGTGTAACCCCCACAAAGTGCTGGTCTAAGGGACAATGAACTGGAGGAGAGTGATAGGAGCTGTATGCAATAAAATCCTGATAAAACCACAGCAAGTGTAACTGGTTTTGAAAAGTGTACTTATAAATATATTAATGCAACCAAGACAAACAATAAATCCATCCCTTGGGGTGAAACAAAGCCAAAATAATTCCAAAGTATTAAAATAAACTACAGTTATGACCTTATGAACTTAAACAAACAAAAAGCATATAAACCATGAAGATCTAACCTAACTCCGTAACTAAATCAAAACCGGGAGAAACGGTGTGTACATGAACGACATGGCACTTAGCCTCCATTCCGGTAAGGGTGACAATAACAAAAATAAAGTATTTACAGTCAGGACAAGGGCCAAAGTACAGACAGTGGTTCAACAAGTCGACTGGAGCCACAAATTTAAGAACTTGAGTATTGCTTGCTTTATATTAAATATTTGCTTTTTCTGGGATTTTTGATTTTTGAGTGAGGTTAGTGAGGTTTGAAGTAAAGTATTGTCAGAATTGACTTAATTCATCACTATATATATATATATATATACACACACACACACACACATAGTGGGGCAAAAAAGTATTTAGTCAGCCACTGATTGTGCAAGTTCTTCTACTTAGAAAGATGAGAGAGGTCTGTAATTTTCATCACAAGTACACTTTAACTATGAGAGACAGAATGAGAAAACATGTCCGGGAAATCACTTTGTAGGATTTTTAAAGAATTTATTTGGTCAGTAACAAAAGTTCAACTCAATACTTTGTAACATAACCTTTGTTGGCAATGACAGAGGTCAAATGTTTCCTACATACATATAGTGCTGCTTGAATATTTGTGACCTTTTTTTTTTTTTTTTTAGACTTTTGTTTTACCACGATTCTCTTATTTTATCATCACCAGTTTTTGTATATAAAATGCAAGGTTTATGTACATCAATTCCATTTACTTGTGTTGAAGGAAATGTGTGAGTTGCAAGCAGACTACATGAAACATGGAATCAGAGCATCTGCAAAAGTAAATGAACCCCAGCTGTGCTGGTAAAGTCAATTAGGTAAAAGACTTATGTGAAAGACATGAGTGCTCAAGTAATCAATTAAGCAGACCAATCAAATGAGACAAAAGTCTTGAGGCGAAAAAAAGTCTTGAGGTGCACTGGTTTAAAGGGAGAGGAAACCAACCAAACCACTGTTGTGTCAAGGCATAAAGAACAGATCAACAATGCCAAGAGGAAAGGAGACATCTGAGAACATCAGGAAGAAGGTGGTGACAGCCCATCAGTCTGGGGAAAGCTACAAGACCATCTCCAAAAGATTCCAGCTTCATCCACCCACTGTAAGACAAATCATTTACAAATGGAGGGCACTAAGTATCACTGCAACTCTGCCCAGAAGTGGATGGTCATCAAAACTTACATCAAGAAGCACCAGAAAAATAATAATGCAGGTAAAGGCCAACCCACGCATCACCTCCAGAGAGTTGCAGACCTCTCTGTCAGCATCTGGGATAAATGTACATGCTTCTACAATCAGGCGAAATATCAATAAACATGGCATTCATGGGAGAGTTGCTAGAAGGAAGCCTCTGCCTGAACTATCAGTTCCCAGGACTATTAACAAATTCTTGACCAGAATCTCCTGGCATCAGTCAGGGAGTTGAAGCTGGGACGGCAATGGATTATGCAACAAGACAACGACCCAAAGCATTCCAGCAAAACTACCAAGGAATGGCTTAAGAGAAAGAAGATTCGCACTCTGGTTTGGCCCAGTCAAAGTCCGGAGCTCAATCCCATAGAAATGCTGTGGCAAGATCTGAAGCGGGCGGTACATGCCAGATGACCCTCTAATCTCTCTCAACTGGCAGAGTTCTGCAAGGAGGAGTGGACAAAAATCCCAAAAAGCAGATGTGAGTTACAGGAGACGTTTGGTTGAAGTAATGGCTGCAAAAGGAGGTGCCACAAGCTACTAACTAAAAGAGTTCACATACTTTTGCACTTGGCAGATTTTCAGACTATATTTTACATATAGTGTAATGCAGACGTGTGGACTCGAGTCACATGACTTGGACTCGAGTTTAACTCGAGTCACTAAACTGATGACTTGTGACTTGACTCGACAACATTACTAAAGACTTGCGACTTGACTTAGACTTTACCTTTACTGACTTGGACTTGGAATCGGACTTGAGCTTTAAGACTCGAAAAGACTTGACAAACCTACTTTAACATAATGAATAAGTAAAACTGAATCACATGACTGGATCATTTTATATTAAATGGCGCTGTAACGCTAGGGAGCTGAGCCGCTCAGCCCAAATGATCCGTAACCTAGCAACAAGTAAAGCCGTAACCGTACAGCCAATCACGGGAAGCTTTGAGGGGGGCGCCAGTGTTGAATTTGTGCGGAGAAGACGAGTAACATGATTCCAAAAATAATCCTGTTCAACTACAAAGATTATAATGTAGTAAATAAAAGAAGAACTGCGGTATGCGAGACATGTGGAGTCAAGATCACAGATGGAGGTGCAACCACTTCAAACTCGACATTTGAGGCTGCACAAAGAACAGTAAGTCTGTGCTGTGGATATTTCGCGTATAGCAGTTAGCAGTTAGCAAGCTAGCAAACATAGCGACATAATAATAAACAACAGCGAATGTAAACAAAGCTGTTGTCCTCTGTTCGTCCCTCTCTCACACCGTTCACTGTGAGAGATTTT
Source organism: Prochilodus magdalenae (assembly GCA_024036415.1). Classification (NCBI taxonomy): domain Eukaryota; kingdom Metazoa; phylum Chordata; class Actinopteri; order Characiformes; family Prochilodontidae; genus Prochilodus; species Prochilodus magdalenae. The sequence continues at coordinate 5,307 of JAMWET010004592.1, read as the reverse complement.
ACTGAAAATTAAAGTGTTTAGGAACCACAGCATCTCAGCCACGACGTGGTGAATTAGCATAGAGCAGCAGTTCACACATGCTGTTTATATATATATATATATATATATATATATATATATATATATATATATATATATATATATCGTCGCTGTCCAAGGAAAAACAAGTATCTCCAAAATGGCAACTTTACAAGAGAGGCCAAAAACCTCTTTTTAAGTAAGTCAATGGAACCAGACGTTTTTCTAAGCAATTTTGGGCCATTTCTGTTGGTCTATTCATCATGTAGATCTCACAGTGTAAACGACTGCAGCTGTTTTCAAATTATGCATAAAAGTCAAAATGGACAAAAAATGGAGATACATGTTTTTCATCGGACGGCGAAGATATATATATTACAGGTCCATACATTAACGCTTATGGATTTAGGAATGTGATGTCATTAAAAAATTTCCTGTAGGTGGAATGTGTGTTCTACTACTTCATTATAGTGTGGTGTTTCCTCAACCTTGGCCTTCGAGGCCCACTGCCCTGCACATTTTAGTGTTTTTTTTCTGCTTCAACACCGATTTTAACTCAGTAATGGGCTGGTTATATGAGGTGATTAGTTGGATCAGATGTGTTGGGAGAATGGAAAAACAATAAAAAGTGCAGGGCAGTGGGCCTCCAGGGCCAGGGTTGAGAAACAATGATGTAGTGTACTTTGTTAGCCTGTTTACAGAAATTTATAGCATACTGAAAACAGCTCATATGATATCATGAATCATATGATATTCTTGTCCTTTTCCTAATTTTTTTTAATCCCATAAACCTTGACTTTTTGTTTGCTGTAAACTGTGGTATAATGTCACATTCATTTTTTCCATACTGCGTTTAGTACATATCTATTAGAGATTACAGTAAGTACTTTGTTTACTGTACAGTACTTTGCAGGTTATTTAAATCCTCAAATTATTTTAATTAACGATTTGCACTACTTGTTCCTGTTAAGTAAAATAGCACTTTGTTTGTTTGAACTGTTTGAGATGATGCAAGTTTGTTTTTGTTATACTAAATACAAACTTTAAAAAAAAACATTTATGATTATGTCAGTTTAATATACTATGAATCAGCTGCATCAGTTATGTGAAATATTGAAATGACATCTGGTGACTTGACTAGGACTCGAAGTTTAAAGACTTGGGGGGACTTGACTTGGAGACTTGCTTGTATTGACTTGGGACTTGACTTGAGACTTGCTTGTATTGACTTGGGACTTGACTCATGACTTTGATTGTTTTTAAGACTTTGAGACTTACTTGTTACTTGCAACTTAGTGACTTGTTCCCATGTCTGGTGTAATGTTTTACTTTAGTGAGCTTTTTTCACCCAAACCTTGACCTAATTCAGCTTACCAGAGCCCCCCCTCCAGTCAAAGGTCTGGCAATGAGTGACTTATTAGGTCTTGTGTGTTTGGGACAAGTTGGGGTCCCTCCACTTCTCATAGTACATATGAGGCAGAGGATGATATGCAGTGGTACTCATTAAAATCAGACAATTCTCAAGCCTTATTAAACAACTGGTGTCAACATGCAGAATGTAAGGCCTCTAGGAATATGTAAAGGCCTCTAGGGATACACAAATGTCAATACAGGTAAACATTTCAGGTAGTAAATGACTTGCTGGAATGCATCAGTCCAAGACTGGTCCCATCTCTCACCAAAGAGCTCAAATTCTTTCATAATCGTTGCAGTCCAAATTAAAACAAATATCTCCAAAATGTAAACTTTACAGAAGACGATGAAAAAACCCATTTCACTTTAATGTAAAGTCAATGGAACCAGATGTCTTTCCAAGAACTTTTGGGTCATTTCAGTCCATTCAACATGAGATTTTCACACAGTGTAAACAGCAGCTGCTGTGGCCAAAATATTGCCTAAAAGAAAAAATGGACAACAATGGAGATACATGTACAATTTTGTTTGAATCCTTGTTTCCGACTTTTCTAGTAGGAGTATATCCCATTTTGGGAACTTTGTCAGTCACCTAACTGTGACCCCTCACCAAGTGGAAACCCAATCCACAGTCACTGTTGGACACTCCCCCGGGTAACTAGTTTTATACCTTTTGTTTCTTTCCAAGGGCACAAGGAACTCGACCGAGAACCAATGCAGTAGAAGAGTTTTTATTTTTCGTAACACAATGGCTTGAGAAGGAACAATTATCAAAACATACAGGTTATTTTCTTTAAAACATACAATTTATTAAGCCTATTTTAAAAATGTATAAAACAATAGCTGTAATCAGTCAAATAGCAGCTAAGAAAACCATGTTAGCATGAGAAAGCTAACCCAAATGTGGCCCTACCATTAACTGCAGTGCTAACCTCAGTCTCCTAATGTACTAACATCCACTATACAAACCCACATGCACATACACATACAACAAAAATAAACAAACTGAAATCAACACTCCAAGAAAGTTCAGTTTCAACCATACACTTCAAAACTCTGATACACCGCACAAATAAATTAATCCCCAGCTTAGGGTTAAATACGTGCGGTAGACTGAGGTAAAACTACAACCATATAGTGGTGTTAGATAAGGCCCACACGATTTAAAAATCCACATATGTTTTAAGGTATTCCAGATTATCCCTTGCTCAAATTATGAGTAAAAGAAAAACACAATAGTTCAAAACGACAAAATCCAACCAATATAAGGAAAGCACCCAGCATAAATAAAAAACACAAGTAAAACACAAGAACAAAACAGTGGCTATTGCCCCCCCAGGAAACAGCAGTCCTGTATCACAAAAATGTTAGCCCCAGTTAACCCAGTTCTCCCGCTTCTGTTAGCCACCCGAATCTGGCTTAAGCTGCTTGTGTAAGTAGCTCAACCTCCAGCACTGAAACCTCCAACAACACTCTATTGTCTTTAAGATCAGCAGGAGCTGCTAAGAAATCTCTTACTTCGTAGGAGAGCTGCACGCGACAAACGGTGGGGACCGAACGAGACCAAACAATACTTCGGCTGCATCTCGCAGGACTAATATACACCTCCAAAAATGGCGGCCATCAAGAGTGACTTTCATATTAAAAAGTCTCCCTCTCCCCTTAAACGATCTACCATGGGACAGAAATACACTCTAAAAATGGCCGCCCCCCCCAGGAAACAGGTTTCACATTAAAAGTGCTTCAGTCATCCTTAGCCCCTGCCGGCTTACATCCAAACCCACTTTTAAAAACGTCACTGTCCCCGGTGACCTGCCGACAGCTCGTACCATGGCCTAAAAAAAAACACATTGCACTGTATTAAGCACCGGTTGAGCTTCAGCCCCCCACTGACTCACTTAGGCTGGCTTCTGGGCAGGGAAGGTTTGATGAGGGTTTGAATGTTTTTGCCCGCTGTAGTCCGTGTTTGTTCGTCTAAAGCAAGCACCGTCTCGACTGGCTGACGTTGCACCCAACAAGTCTGGCTCTTTATGTTGGGGGTCCTAATACACGTTCTGGTCCAGGATCCCACTCCACTAACCGGCAACTGGATTCCTCCTCCTCCTCCTCCTCCTAGGTTGTGCTCTGACTCAGCTCTAATTGTTCACCCCTCTAGGAACCGTCCTCTCTTCATTCGTGGTAACTAGGGGATCAACCACTACTTGCCCCGGAACCACTCGCAGTTCTGTTTTATAAAGGTTTTCTTGCTGAACCTTTGACCTTCTCTACTGGGACAGATGGTATATACTTGGCCTTGGCCCATCCTCAACTAGGCACTTCACCACCTGGTACCTAGTACTGTCCCAGACGTCCTGAATTTTTGTTTTCGACCCCTGCACATGATTTCTTTTGTAGACAAATGGTACCACTGGGAGTATAATAGGAACCGTTATTGTTTGATGCCCACTGGGCCGCGCTGAGTGGCTGCTGCTTTCAGATGGCATTCTGCACTGGCATAAACAAACTGAAGAAATTTCCTGCTGTTCTGTCACCCAGTCAAACGACCAAAACCTTCCACTAACTCATCCTCCACCTTTCCCAACAGCACATCAATGGGCACAAAAATTGAGGCTTTCGCCCAAAAACATAAGCTCATAAGGGGTGTGGCCAGTTGACTGATGTACTGTGTCGTGTTGTATGCAAACATTAGTTGGGGGAGGTGTTGGGGCCACTTACGCTTCTTCTCTGCTGGCAAGTGTTCGTAACAAGTCAATGCATAGTGCGCGATTGAACCTTTCGCATTTACCCATTCCCTTCTGGGTGATATGGCGTAGTGTGGCTCTTCTTCGACTCCATACATCCTACACAAAGCCTTCATTAAGTCGCGCTTAAAAACATTATTTCTATTTTCAATTTCTGCCTTGATCCCAATGGATTCGGTGGGGATAGGGTGTTTCCATACTGATAGAACCGAGAACCACTTCTCTGGACGCGGAAGTCGCACGTATACCAGACTGGCCCCCCTTTGATCCGAGGTGGGATAAGCCTTCTTGTGAACTTGAGAAAAACAAATCTTCCTGCTGTCATCAAAAACCAGCACGTTCTCGCCGACCAGATCACCTTGCCCGTTCCAAGTACTGTAAAATCACACCTCCCCGCTCCCTCAACCTGGGAAGCACCGCTTTTGGCAGCCACAGGATCACCAACGGGGACACTGCTGGCACCCACTGCTCAATATCTGCCTTTCCCTCACCTCGGGGGCGCAACATAACACCCTACCCTCTCTGCCGCACCAGATGGAGTAGGTTCTTTGTCACATCCTTGATTGTCCATGTTGTTGACGAAAATGGGGCTAGTAGAAGCACTTTTCCCGACTGTAAGGCTTTTTGGCCAACAACAACCTACACAGTTCTTTATTCTCCTCAGAAACCCCGGCATATGGGTCAGTCCGATACAGGCACACCACGATAGTCCCTCTGATTCCTCTTCCACTGGCTTGACCAATTCTTTTCCAAGACTGGCTGTGCTGTCTTTCCTGTCCCTGCGTATCCCTGACTCTGCTGAAGGAAAGTCCCCACCCTTTTCCAATACAAATAAAACCAAACAGAAATCGCAAAACTAATGACTGGATCAAACTGATTTGTAAAGTCCAAAGATCAGCTTTTTTGGGCGCAGTGGACGGGCCATCAATCAACGAGAAAAGAAATTGTGACCAGAACCCTGCTGTACTCGCGCTACCAGGCTGGCAAACCCTACAGCTGATATTGGGACGTGACGGTGAAACCCTGAGGGCCTACCCTCTTCGACAGCAACCGGGGGATGGGGGGGCTCCTGGCAATCGAGACAACGAGCATTTTGATTTGCAACCCCCCCTCGTGACGATAACTTAATATTATG